>WOGR01000811.1:0-22682 GCA_015342045.1 Leptinotarsa lineolata
ATATAGAGGTATCACACGTTGAAACGTTACAGACTCGTTGAACTGTTATGTTTCATTCTCGAATGATGTATTTTGAAGCACCCTCTATGCTTCATTAAATATCCGTTACATTGCCGCCATGTTTTTTTCTTCAATGATGTATTTTGAGACACTCTGTACATATTGAGGGATCAGACGATATAACGGTACAGCCTCGTAACAAACTACGTACGTAACATCGTTTTTCTCCCAATCTAATATTGAATGTAACTGACTAATGCTGTACAATTATTCTAACACGAAAACGGTTACAGCAATGACGACGAAGCAATAACGAATAAACGCATGCAAAACGGTCGCCAAGTGACGTATTTTGAAATGTCATTACCGAATACTTCACTCTCCCCAATGCTCCATTTTTGAACGTTAACTCCACAGAAGTTAACTCTAATACCATCTTTGGGTACCATCTTCTCCTCTTGATGATGCTAACTTGGTTAACAAAGATACGACTCAGTGTCCTTCTGTCATGTCGTATTCCTAATCTTTCATGCCTAATTTTGAAACCGGCAACGCTTCAACGTCCCCATAAACAACGATTTATTTCACAACCGACAACACCGAACCTGTCATGCTCTCGCCAGCGACGTATCACCTCCATACCATCTCCATCCTTCTCTTCAACGATTACGTCACACATGTCTCTCACTCCTAACCTCTTATGAAACATCAATTTCTCAAATTTAGGGATATTTCCCTATCTACTACATAAAAATTACATCATAATTTTCATAAAATTTTACAGAAATCAAGAAATAATGTTAGGAAACATTTTCGTCCCGACAAAACAACCACCATTAATATCAAAAATTCGCAATTACTTCCAAGATCTCACGTTGTCGTAGAGGATAAGGACAACGTTAACCACGGCGACTACCTGGGTTCGATTGTCACAACGCAATTTTTTTTTAATCCAATTTTTCTCAGCCGACGATGACAACGTAACTGGTACGTAACAAGAGGGCTCAGGAGTGACGGCCCGAGGGGTGAGGCGCGAAGGGGGCCGAGTCCACGCTCTTAACTTTCATTCTCTTCGATACTCATCCCATCCTTCTCTGCAACGATTACGTCACATGCTTCTCTCTTCCACTCACTGAAGTTTCTCTCTCTGGAACACTTACCTACGGAGCGCGACCTTGAAGTGGGCTCGTTCCCGCCTTGTATTTCTACTACCGTGTTTGACCCAACTTATCACCAACTGTCGAAAAATTTCACGATACTGGTAACTTGTACCTACTGTGGTTGAAAATCCTTCGAAAAAAATGGAAGAAAACTCATCAACTTTTTGAGAAAATCAAAAATGTCGTACAAGCAGTGTCGTGATTGAATCATTTTTCACTGTACAAATCAATGCAATTTCGGCAATAATGTCATCGGACAATTTGATTTTGCTATGATCGATAAGTCATTGAATTAATAGAAAATAATTTAATTTGTATCCCTATTATCCATATCCAATTTTTACTCCGTATCAAAAATTTCAAAAAAAAAATTATGAAAAAAAGTTGTTGCTAAAAAACAAGTTTGTGAAATGTGAAAATTTGACATCCCGTTACTCGAAAACGAAGCAAGTTGAGAGATACTTTCATATGAACTTTTTTTTTGAAGTAATCATCATCAATAACATCCTTTAAAATACACCCTGTATATATTAGGATGTTTCAAAAGTTTCATCCCCATTTATGAGCCCACTCCAAACTGTAATATCTCAGTGAATACTTTTTCAATTCAATCAAAATAAGCACCATTTGGAGCGAATGTGTTTTGAAAAATCGCGAAACCTCCAGTAAATGGCGTCCTGAACCAATGAGTTCCATTTGTTGATTTGAACACGGTTACAAAGTCCTCTTGAAGCTGAATCATACTTAATGATTGAAACGACTCTCGGGAGTTTTCTGTGTACTACCTGCTCTCATTTTTTGTAACTACTTCATTTCGCAGTTTTTCAATGTTGATTCTCATTTCTGTTCTCTCCTATTTCAAGATTCTATAAGTGAAGTTGTACAATCTCTACTTCAAATTTGTATGGAATAAAAGGATACTTCTTTTTTTTAATTTTAAACCTCCTTCAGTGGGGCGAGTAGCAAAGATTTTTTTTTTTTTATAAATCATTTACCGTAAGGTTGTAGGGATGGTTACACCTTGATAAAGGATATCCGTGGATTGAAACATACGCAGTCATCTGCAATTTGCAACCTGCTACCTGCTAAGGATCCCCCAAGCTATTCAGAAGGAAGACGGAAGTTACAACCGAACCTGATTTTATGTTCATCAGTATCATTTTGTCCAGGAGTAACAGTTCAGATATATTATTTCAAAATAGATTCTATTCTCTTATTTTTATCATACACTTCAAGTTCATGGGTTTATACATTTATGTGAGTTGTGAGCTAACACACAGTACTGGGTGATTGCAAAAAAAATAATAACCTTTTCAGGTTAAGGTATGATATATTGCTTATGTCTGTATTTCTGGACAAGAAGTGTTATTTATAGCCGATTAATTGAAATCAGAATCCTCATTGTTTGCCCCTTTTTATATTTTCAGGCTGCTCAAGTGAATGCAATATTTTTCAAGTCTCATACATTTAGTTTGTCACCCCGGCAGGGCAATCTTCAAGTTCTTATTATTGCATTTAGACAGGTGGCGCCCGTTATATAATTTCATACTGTTCTCAGTAGATATACACTCAAATGCCTTCGAGCTCAATTTTTTCTTTCTGCCTGTTCACCAAGAAGACCAGCTGCTGGAGCTGCACTTTTTATTCCAACTGAGAAGAAGAAAGTTGCAACTTCTTTGCATGAATCACACATCTTTGTATGGAGTTCATTTTGGAATTATTTGAATTTTCTTTTTCTTTGAAAGATTCCCACATTTGTTCGTATAGAGATAGAAAAGTAGAAAGCCAAAACCTTTTTTTTCAAAAATCATTCTCTCCTGAAATGATATACTCCTTTCAAATCAAATAACAAATACCCACCTCCAAAATATTCGATTATTCAATATATACCTAGTATTATTTGACATTCTGGCAACCAGGTTCTCCCCATTTCGATCACATCACACTTGAAATCAATTTGTTCCCACTTTTTGAACTAACTGGTAATAGGATATATGGCCTCGGTGATCAAATGTAGACATCGTTGAGTTTTTGTACTCTATTGGGAGAGTAGGTACTTATTCCGGTTACCACTAGTATCTAGATGATTTTTAAACAGAACTGTTATTCTAGAAATGATTCCGCTAGAAATTCTCCCATCAATCTTGATCCACCATTACCAACTTCAAGTATAAATTCATCTACAATGTAGAAGCATTTTTCTGCTAGAAACACTTTTAGCTGTTTTTTAAAGGCTCGAGGTGAAAGTGTCTTCATATCACTTGGCAGGATATTGAAGAGACGGATACCAGCAAACATAAGAGACTTCTTATAGTTTGCGTGATTATGTTTTTGGGTGGTGAGCATATGCTTATTCCTAGTACGATAATTATGGACTTCCGATCTCGACTCTAGTTGCTTTTTTTACATGATTATATGTCAATGTTTTAAGAATGAACATAAGGCAACAACAGGAAAGAAAATATTTCTGCTAACACAAAAGCTATTTTCATTAAGTTTAGCACTTCATAGGCAAAAAATCATCTCAAGGATGTTTACAAAGATTTACGTATAACGATTCGTTAGGACTTCCAAACAAATATACAAAAGCTTTATCAGTGTACGTACGCATTTTTTCGAAATTATTAATGGCATCCTGACCATTTCAAAGTTAACATTGAGCACAGTGCAAGTTTCATAGAAATCGGTTCAATAGTTTTCAAGCTTTGTAAAAATGTGACGTCCTGGCTTATCAACAAGAGCATCGACAGGTTTAAATGGATGCACTTCACAATTTCTAGATATAAATTTCGATTCATTCGTCAAAATTTATCATTTAAAATAGTTTTTTTTTTAGTTCGAGAGGAAATGAATGAGAAATGAGTATAGGTGTATAACTATCTTCATAATTTTGAAATCTGTTGACCGTGACACAGCACGTTACTCAACAGCTTTCCCTTTCTTTCAATGGCTTCCTCTCGACCTGATTTCGATACATTTGTAATTTTATCTACATTAACTACTTGATGATTAGGTTAACTTACGATTCGCTTCTCATATCTCACAGTGAATGAAAAATTAGTTTTTCATAAACATTGTACAAATATATAATGTTTGTTTTGGAGAATTATCATAGGAAAAAAATATATTTCTCGTTACTTAACTTGAATGACAAAATCTGTATGATATGTCGTTTTGAATTTCGTAACAATATTTTTTGTAATTGGTTGAATCTGGAACCAAATCAATTCGTTTCTAGTAAAGATTATCAGGTAACAGGTTTTTACTTGATGCTAAATATTTTACCCTTAGTTGTATGCAAATATCATTATTCTGAATTATTAGGCTTTCAAGTGACAGTAACGACATCGTTTTCAATAACATAGTGATAGTTTTTTTTTTCACCTTCGAGTTATGAAAGTATGAAGTTGGAATTCATAAAATAATATATTTCATGAATGTTCAGTTTGGTGTCTTCAAGTGCAAAGTTAGTTACTGGTGGTCTCAGCGTTAAGGCCTTCTCAAAGCAAATCACTTTTTGGTACATTTGGAATTTAGTTGTCACCTGTTACATTTTTCTTTCGTTCAATTTTGTTTTTTATTTCTCACTTCGCAACTCTATAGCTGAAGAGAACAACATCCGGACTGGTAGGCAGTGGTCGAAATGGAACCTGAATTAACAAACGTTTCGTCTGCTACTGAGGCAGATATCATCAACTGCGAAAATGAAAGTTTCATTTCAATACATGTTCTCTACTTGAATCTTGATAACTACTAGAATGCTAATGGTGGTTTGTTAATAATTTCTTTAGCTAACAAACGACGTCTTCGCTTGCAAAGATAGTAGCACATCAGTTATGTTCATTACATAAATAGTGATTGTGAAATATGTTAAACCAGAAATCATGATTTTTCAAGATAAATTCATTAACGAGTTCGTCAAGAACCCTGGAGTTTTGATTGTGTTTATTTTTTGTAATTTCTGAAACATCCTTATTCAAATTTGCCATTTCAAATGCTGTCAAAGGTGTCGTAAATTTCTCACCATATTTTTTGAAACTGTTTGAATCTGTAACCAAATCAGCTCATTTTCAGTGAAAATTATCAGGTAACAGGTTTTTACTTGAAACTGAATATTTTATCCTTAGTTGTGTACAAATATCATCATTCTGATTAGCCTTCCAAGTAAAAGTAACGACCTCGTTTTCAATAACGTTATAATAGTATATTGTATTCCACTTTCGTAATATGAAAGTCTGAAGTTGGAATTCATAAAATAATATATTTCGTGAATATTCGGTTTGGTGTCTTCGGATGCAATATTAATTAACGGTGCTACGTCGTGTCTTAGCGTGAAGGCTTTTTTCGAGGGAATCACGTTTTTGTACACTTGGTATTCAGTTGTCAACTGTTACATTTTCCTTTCATTTAATTTTGTAACTTATGTCTCACTTCCCAATTCTAAAGCTGAAGAGAACAAAACATTTCGTCTGCTACTGCGGCAGATATCATTACTGGTATCATCAACTGCGAGTATGAAAGTTTTATTTTGATAGATGACTGTTATTTGAATCTTGATAAATCCTAGGGTGCTGATAGTGTTCTGTTAATAATCTTTCTAGCTGACCAATGACGTCTTCGCTTGCAACGATAGTAGTGCAGCACACTTATGTTTGTTACATAAATAGTGATTGAGGAATATGTTAACCACAAATCATGTTTGCTATCAATGAGTTTATTATTGAATTCGTCAAGAACCTTGGAGTTTTGATTAACCTTGTGTTTTGTGATTCTGATCATCTAAATTCAAATTTGCTGTTTCAAAGGCTTCAAATTCGGTGAATATATTCAAGCTGGCAAATCTGTTAACGTATTTTCACTATAAAGACTGAGAAGGCAGTCCAGACATTTTTTTCATCCACTGCTCGACCAACAGAAATGACAGGAAGAGTTTAAAAAATTTTTGAAGTGAAGATCTACGAAACGATATTATACAGTGGTAATTATTCATACTTTTCAATATCGTAAAACCACTCAATGTTAAAATAAATCTCTTTTATCTTTTTTTTTCGGTTCTTTTGCTATTCAAGTAGTACATTTTTCAATAAGTTAACCATAACCATAACCCAAATCTTTACCTACTTTATATCAATCTTATTTCGATCAGCTAATCTCCATAAGTGAGCAATATGCTAGTGCAAAACTTTTTCTATTTGGTGATTTCAATGTCCCTTCAGCAATATGCCCCCAGCTACTCAATCTGAGATTGATTCTATTGAAACGATATCCAACATCTGTGCATTCCTCCATCTTTTCCAGTCCAACGAAATAATCATCTTATCATCTTATCATAATCAACGATAGAGGAGTTACCCTTGATCTCATCTTATCACCCCTAGATATTAAAGTACTGAAGGCTGTCGACATTTTAATTCCAGAAGATTCCCACCATCCTCCGCTTGAATGTAATTTGCCGCTCAAAATCGCAAATGATTATTCACCTGGTGAAGAGTATTACTACGACTTCCTTTTCGCCGACTATGCAGCAATACGTTCGTCTCTCGAAGTAATCGATTGAGATGGTGCACCACACGGAAAAGAGTTTTCTGATATGGTTTTTATATTTTATGACATTGTTTATTCCATCATTGATCGCTTTGTTCCGCAAAAATCTGTGAGAAGAGATATTCATGCTGGCACTCCCCTGACCTGAAAAAGCTACTTTATGAGAAGAAATCAGCTCACAAGATCTACAAGAGCGCAAGGAGTCCAGGAAGCTATGCAGCATTCAGTAATATAAGATCTAGTAAGATTTATCAAGACAGTGTTACGCAGATTACATCCAACGCACTGAACATTCTATTATTAATAATGTTAAATCCTTTTGGAAATTTGTAAACAGCAAAAGGCGAAATAACACTATACCTAATACAATGACTCTTGGTGATCGTACTGCTGCCAATGGGGTCGATGTTGCCAACCTTTTTGCTTGCCAGTTTTCTTCCGTCTATACAAATCAATCTTTACATCGTTATGAAATCCGTATGTCATCTATGGTTAATGTGTCCAATTATCACATTGAAATATCAAAAATCTATGAAAAACTATCTGAACTTGATATCAACAAAAACCCTGGTCCTGATGGAATTCCACCCTCTTTTCTTAAATCATTTAGCTTTATTTTATCTCGCCCACTTTTCTATATATTCAATAATTCTCTATCATCGCGCGTATTTCCGGATTACTGGGAAACCTCATATGTAACCCCAATATATAAATCTGGCCGAAAATCCGATGTGTGTAATTATCGTCCCATTTCTATTCTTAGTGTAATCCCTAAAGTTTTTGAGAGTATCATTTCCGATTTCCTAACCTAAGATTGCTCCCCAATTATAGGAACCCAACAATTCGGGTTTACATCCAAAAAGTCAGCGCTATAGGTCTAATTACATACGTCGACTTCTTATCGGAATCTCTGGAAAGTGGAATCTCAAGTTGACTCTGTGTACACTGATTTTTCCAAAGCTTTCGACAAAATTAATCATGAACTCTTGATTCATAAACTTTGTTTATACGGTGTTGATGGCCTAGTATTTCGGTGGCTCAAGATCTATATTACGGAAAGGACGCAAATTGTCAGGGTTAATCATTACTATTCTCATACCATCGCCGTTACATCAGCCGTTCCCCAAGGATCACACTTGGGACCACTGTTGTTTAACCTTTTCATCAACGATCTGATTCGCTGCTTCCATAACAGTCAAGTTTTGCTATTTGCTGACGATTTGAAATGTTTCAAAATAATTAAAAGTGAGACGGATACATTGAATCTCCAAAATGACATTGAAAAAGGTATGTGTTTGAACGCATCCAAATGCCATATTCTTTGCTCTCATCGAACACATCAACCAATCACTTTCAATTATAGTATAAATAATCTGACCCTACATTCTGCTTCCGAAACCAAAGATCTAGGTGTGATACAAGACTCCACACTTAGCTATAAATCACACATTTCCGCTGTAATTCAAAAATCCATGAAAATGCTTGGCTTTATAAAAAGAACCACCGGCGATTTTTCTAACATCACTGCCATTAAAACTCTTTATTTTTCCCTGGTCAGATCTCATCTTGATTATTGTTCTACAGTTTGGTCCCCCCATTATATTACACATAAAGTGAAACTCGAGGCTGTTCAGCACAATTTCTTGAGATATATTGCCTTCAAGACTCATGTACACTATGACTATGTTGCATTAGAACGCATATTGAACATACCTTCTCTTGAGGCACGAAGAAAACATAGAGACCTAATTCTCCTATTTAAAATTATCAAAGGACTGAGTACCAGCCCCGAGCTCCTCTACAAATTATCTCTACTTGTCCCCAGTCGTTCGACTAGGCAGTTGCAAACCTTTTATATTTCTTTCCACGAATTCAATTACTCATACAACAGCTTTATCCCCAGAACTCTTCAATTAGCCAACTCCTTGAATAACCTCGAAATCTTTGACATATCATTTTCCCGCTTCAAAAACCATGTGCTTGACCTAGCGATATAATTTTTTCAGCTTGGGCTGTTGTATTGTGTGTGGCATGAGGGTTTGCTGTCCAAACATCAATGCTATGGTTTGTCAGATCATTTTTGTGTGTGGCTCTCCAGTTTCTTGAAAGAACGATTCGTGCAAGTGGCCGTCGATGGATATCTCTCAAATTCTTTCACCAGCAACGCTGGTATCCCCCAGCGATCCATATTGTTTCCAATCCTCTTCTTATTGCATATCAACGACTTATTAGAAAAAATCGAAAATGCAATATATTGCTTTGCTGACGACACCGCACTTGTCTCATTCCATTTGGATTCCAGGAAATCGACTACGGATACACATCTTCACCGGCAGCAGGAGGTTGCATATCTTGATGTGGATCTGGAGGTTATTTTGAATTGGGGTGGAAGTAACCAGGTTCAATTCGATGCCACGAAAACCCAGGCATCGGTTCTCTTCAAAAATATGAATGCTTCCGAACTGGATATAACAGACAATTTCGCTTCCTTGATAAGTTTGTCGGGGGTTGAAATGGACACCAATATGTCTTGGCAAAATCATGACGCTGGAATTGCAAAGGCTGTTTATCAAAAGCTTGGAACACTGTTCCGAACCAGAAAACTGTACATACCTCAGCAACTTTTGAAGCTCTATTGAGCTCAGATCAGACCCTCTTTGGAGTATTTTTTCATCTATGGAGACCATCCCTAAGCATACACTGGAGCTGTTGGATCACATACAGAAAAGGGCCATTTGGCCGATTGGAGACTCCAACATCACTTGCAACCTTGATAATCTGGAACATCGAATGAAGGTTGGGAATTTGTCTCTCTTCTGTAGATACTTTGGAGGTTTCGCAGTGATTTGGCAAATTTGATTCCACCAAGAGAGGTACATCTCAGAAGTTCGTGACGAACTCATCTGTTCTGAAATAAATTCCTTTAATCAGCTATCGCCTCTTACGGACGACCACTCTGTCGAAACTTGTGCGAGCTAAGGACTTTAAGAACTTTTTCATTTATAGAAGTGCATCAATGTGAAATCAACTTCCTGAGAACGTTTTTCCAAATGAATTCAATCTCCAGCGATTCAAATCCAACGTAAATCGCTTCGAGGATTTTTCTGTAGTGTTTGTGTTTTGTCCTAAAAAACACATAAATTATTGGCTCAACCCCTCAATCAATCTAATTCCTTTCTGTTTTGATCAAAACTTAGTGAATTTTGATATAAAAAAATATTGAAATACAAATCTCAAATGGTTTTTTTCACTGAAATCATAACAGAATTTCCAAACCTCAAATTTTCTATGTTGGGATATTGGTTATAAGATAATCTTCAATAATTCGCCCCAACCCCTTACAAAACTCATTCACATTCAGTTGAATTTCCCTCTGTCTAATCAAATATCGAAATCAATAACCATAATCAAGCATGCCTGAAAGGATCCCCATCAAATAATTTGTAAAGACCGTAGTTTCAGTGATTTTCCGTTCACTGATTGCCTCATTTAGAAACCAATACATGGATGTTGTTAAGATAGGAAAATGTAGGGCCTTCCTCTGGCACAATTCGAATTTTGTTGTTCAACTGCAATAATGTACAGTGATATCGCTGCAAATTGCTATTATGCAACCATTAATTTTCTAAATTCAATGGAACTACCCTAAAATGACCGTTGTCACTGATATGCATCGAAAGCAAGTAAAAATACATCATAATGACAGTATGTCCTCACAACACTCAGAAAAATAATTTCTTCAACAGAATATACTCTAAAAAATTTTTGTCACTCCCAATTTTCAAGTGGCTTTTCCATAGGCGTACATAATTGGGTGGGTTAAAAGGTGTAAAATGTAGTATCTATTTTGAATATTCAATGTTGTCGTATGATTTGATATAACAAACTTTGGAAGACACTCTATACAGAAATATCCAAAATTGTTCTTACTTTTGAATTTTTATTGAATACTGAAGTTTTGGAAAAGTAGGTTTAGGGGGTAAGAATGGCACACAAGTTGACACCTCTTCGACCAAACGTGAATCTAGCGTTGTTTATTTCAATTAATGTCCTATATCTCACTGCTTTCGTCCATGGATAAGACCTATCCACACAATAACACATGGAAAGTTCCGGTTCTAAGGAAGAAAACGCTTTTTTTTTGTCTAAACGTGGCTTTATTCATCAACGAAGTCTCCATAAAGAGCCGCACAACATTCCAGCACCGTTATAATATTTCAATACCATTTTTGTGAAACGATTTATCTTTTGTCTCAAAATAGGCCCCAGTTTCAGCAATAACCTCTTCATTCGAACAAAATTTCTTACCGGTGAGCATTTTTAGAGAGCTGCGAACAGCCAGTAGTCGCTGAGAGCCAAATTCGAGCAACTTGAAGTTCAATTCATGTCGTTTTGCCATCGTTCTGATTGACTTGGGACACGGTGCGTTGTCTTGAAACAAATTTTTTTCTTTGCCATATTAGGTCGTTTCTCTGCAATTTTGGCTTTCAAACCCTTCAATAATGCTATATAATATTCACTCTTGATGGTAATTCACTTCTCAAGATAGTCGATGAATATTACACCACGCACATCCCAAAATATCAAGGCCGTAACGATATACCCAGTTGTGCTCCAAAAGAGACAGGACCTTCTTCTCAAAAAACTACGTGTTATTCTGAGGGCTAGTTTGGCACTGGGATACATACCAAAAACTTGAAGACTTATCAGGGCCACCTTCATTCCGAAACCTGGGAAATTTGGACAGTCCCATGTCATTTATGCTGAAAACATTGGAGACTCTACTTGACAGGTATATCAGGGACGTACCACTGGCTACCAGATCATTATATCGAGACCAATATGCATACATAACAAGTATGTCAACAGAAACGGCTCTATGTCGGGTAACGGAAAAAGTAGAAAACACTTATGAAAACAAGTAAGTACTCTTAGCTTCTTTCTTGGACATTGGGGGCGCTTTTGACAATACGTCAATAGAATCAATCATATGGGCGTCGAGGAGGAAAGGGATCGACGAGACAAGCTGCAGGTGAATAGACTGCATGCTTAGGGAAAGATTAGTATGTACAACCATTATGGGGAAAACAGTAGTAGCACTGGTAGTAAGGGGCTATCATCAGAGGGAGGTTTTGTTTCCTCTGGTGTGGAACTTTGTAATGGACGAGCTACTATGTCTCCTAGATAACAATGGGTACAAAGCACTGGGCTATGCAGACGACTCAGTCATCTTAGTCCAGGGTGAATACAATAATGTAGTGAAGGGATGCATGCAGCAGGCCCTGAACATTATAACAAAATAGACCGAGGAAGAAGGGCTCAACACAAGCCCATCTCATCCACCATAGTAGCATCCACCAAGAGGACTAAAACGGAGGGTCTTGAACTTCTAAAACTTCGAGTTTAAGAAATACAAGTGTCGGGGGGGTCAAATCTCTGGAAGTGATTCTAGATTCCAAACTGACCTGGAACCAACACTTGGATAGGATGAAGAGGAAAGCGGAGGTAGCACTGATGCTGGCCAGATGTACCTACGGAAAAACATTGGGGCTAAAACCAAACATGGTATATTGGCTATACATAATGGTGGTTAAACCCATGATGACATACGCATCTCTGGTCTGGTGGCCGGAGATGAAGCAGGCGACCGCTATTAACAAATTAGGTAGGGTGCAAAGACTAGCCTGTTCGGGAATAACGGGAGCAATGAGAACTACCCCAACAGCTGCATTGGAGGCACTCCTAAACCTACTTTCTCCACACTTTGTGATAATGGGGGAGGCTAGGATGGGCCAATTCAGACTGGAGAATTCACCAAGCTATACAGGATCGGACAAAATAGAAATTTCAGACCTAGTGGGGGAGGACTTATTAAATATGTGTACGGACCATATGACACCGAAGTACACCTTTAACACTTACTTCACTACCAAAATCATAAGCCGTGAAGAGTGGACAATCATTAGTCATCCCTAGAACATGTTCGGAAAGAACACCTGGTATACAGATGGGTTGGAAAGCAAACAGGGAACGGGAGCTGGAATATATCAAGCGGATAGAAATTCACACCATAGCTATCCGCTAGGTCTATACACATCCGTCTTCCAGGCGGAGTTGTATGCCATCTCGCAGTGTCCAAGGCTTTTCAAATTGAGACCTCAACGAAATGAGTGGATCAATATTTTAACTTGATTGGCCATCTTGCTCGCCACAATTTTATCCCTTTGGAAGAGGGTTCGCTGATAAAGCCTTCTCAGGCGGTTTCTCTCTCGTATCAAAGCTTTGGTACAAGGAGGAAACTCATTGTAGCTCCTCAGCGGACACTCCTACCTGGAGGTGGCTGCTCGAAACGCATCGTTCACGGAAAACTCGAAGTTCTCAACTGCCGCGTCGAGTTTGTCGGGAGAGCGAAGTGCCTCAGGGGGGCCAGGCATCTCTTCCAGCTGGGCTGTGAAGGCGTCTCAGTTCGTCGAAGATCTCATGGATACTCAGGGGAAGGAAGTTCATCAACCAGTACCAGGATTACTAAATTATGATCAGTTCCGACAGAACGTAGAGTTCGCTGGTCAGAGATACGTTTCTGAAAAGAGCAATGTCTAGTACATCAGGTCTAGTCCGCCCTTGATAGTGCATAGGCTCATCTGGTCCTAGCACTAGATACTCATGTCTGTCAGCGTGCGCATGGAGCGTTTGGCCGTTACGATTAGTGGCTTTGTTCCACAGTCTGTACTTGGCATTTAAGTCGCCAGCAGCAATTGTTGGAGGATTGTACACCGAGATTAGTCTGTGACAACCCCTGCTCAGTTGAATTTCGACATCCACGACCTCAGTTCCGTCAGTCTGGCATTATCAATGCCGCATTTGACACTCTGAAGGGATCATTCGACAAGAATGCCAACTTCTCCTCCAGCGCGTCCAAAACGTTTCCTGTGAAAGAATCTGTAATTTGGAATGACAAAAGGTTCGTTCATTCGATGTGTCTCCTGTAGGAGAGTAGAACCACACCCATTCAAATGAACCTCTTTCTACTTCAGAAATCTGCATGATGGCAGACGAAATCAACTGTTGAAGCATCTTTCTTGTTCCATGAGAGTATACAGGACCATCTGTAGCTCAACCTGACCAAAACATCAGGCAAGGTTTCAACTGTAGAGTCATTAATGAGTTCAATCTTGTCCAAGCATATGAGGTTAAGGAATAGTGATGAGAAGAATCTGAGCTGGGGCAAAAATTAACTGCTAATGCATAGATCATATACTATCAGTACTTTATTCGTTTATGGAAAATGAAAAAATGCTCCAGGAAAAGGTTCAAACTACCAGTGAATTATCTTTCCCCCATACTGCAGTAGAGATAATTCATAGTACGCCAGTTTGTATGAGTACAGAAAGTCAGTCTGAATGCTTTGGTCTTTGTTGTGATTCAGAAGAGACAGGTTTAGATGATGTCAGTATTTTTTGCATCAGTAGATGATCCAAATTTTCTCTGCGAAAAACTTCTGTACTAAAATCCATCATCGAAAACAAATGCAATGAAACTGAAGTATTTTTCTCTATCACAGAGAGTTTCTTGAAAATATTCTTGAAATCATTAGGTCTTGCTGCCATTCTGAAAGAAACCAAGTAGCAGAAAAAGATCAAATACTTCGGAAAAAAATCTAAAGGTCTTAAAATTCAATGATATATTAAAAAGTGTCTTCAGAATATGATCAAACTTCCCCACGTAATAAAAGTATATCATTCAAATAACAGGTAATGCTGATGTGTTTTTTAGTAAGTCGAAGAAAAATGGGTTTCCATATCCTGATAAGACTTGTTGGGCCGGAACATTGCTGTCTGGTTCTGGTGTTGAATCAAAAACGTGTCATCTCGGAGATCTGGTTTTGACGATAATTCGTTTTTTTCTCATATATTTCGAGTCGTCGTTGAAATCATTTCACACGATTGGACTCGTCACTTGTAACATTCATCATTTGTTCCTTTGGAGATCCCAATTGTCTCTCATGAGTTTCAGACCAGAAAATTGTTCTATAGGCCTTTCAATGGCTACTTTTCCAGTTCAGATATATTTCCTCAGTTCACATTCAATAATTTATCAGAAATAACTTGCAAATATCTTTCACGAATAGAGGTTGTTTTCGTCATCTTATTTAGTTACGTTTCTATATCGAAGAAAAGGTTAAGAACTTTTTTAATATCGTTTACGGATACCAGATCAATGCATAATATAATTTTGAAGAGACACAGGGTCCAAAACATGCACGCGATGCATGCGATAATCTAATTAATGGCAATCATGTTTTATACGTTGATGTTAATTCTGAGATAATTGAACGTGACATAGATATATTTCAATAACTCCACTGGATTTTGGGCGATTACGCTAAATTGAAATGAATTTGTTTGTGGAATATCTAGAGAGATATAGTTGGTAACAACCACAACGATGCAGAATTCTAATTCACAGTTCATAGAGACAGCCTCCATGGGAAGATTAAATGGGATATGTGCTACTTGAACTGATCCAAATGCATAAAGTATGTCCTAGATGAACCTTACCACCCACACCATTTTCAGAATAATAATGATATTGAGATGTTCATGAATCCATAATAGTAGAAATTTTCAAAGCATGTTCTCAGCATGTTATAATCGTCTATTATTTTTCACACAACTTTGCACTGCTCGCCCATGCACTAGCACCTAGGACAAAACTGAGTCCAGCGATTCCACAATTGTCGGTGATTGTTGCATCAATATTTGTTGAAAAAAGCATCAACGTCCAAAGTCTTCCAGAAAACCCACACTCACATTCATGATTCCGGTTGGAAGATCTTGTATTTTGGCTTATTGACAATCGTCAGTGCAGTGTAGCTGAGTGCGAAATTTTGGCAATACTTGGTTGCAAAAGAACATAGAACCACCAAACGTTCCACAGGAAGCTGTCGGCATATTTGTGATAAGGGAAACGCTACTGTTGTAATGAATATCGATCTCTATGAACTGAAGATCGAAAATGTTGTTCATAAGGGTAATACACGAAGATTTTACAGGACCCTACTGCATCAATTGAAAGGAAGTTGTACCAGACTTTGGAAATAATCAAGCCACACTACAACAAGCCCCCTCACCTTTATGGACCACTCAAAATTCACAAGAAGGGTGTTCCGCTCAGACCAATCAATGGTTTCAGGAATTCAGCTACTCAAAACTGGTCCAGATTTTCACTTCCAATTATATAACCACTACAAGGAAAACTTCATCTTCAGTGAAGGATTCACGACATTTTGTCGAATTACTAGAGGCAATCGGATTCATGGAGCAAGATCAGTTGATAAGTTTTGACGTGGAAAGCCTTTACTTCAACGTTTCTGTCAAAAAACTCTTCAAACGTTCTGCTCAAGAAGAGCAGAACGGAACGGATCCTCAGCCACATTGACATTCAACAGTGCTGTGAATCCAAGTGCAAATATTTGACAACAGTTGGTCGCAAAATAACAGAAATATCGAATGTGCCAGAGAAAGCTACCAGTACATTTGTGACTGTATCTGGAGGATTTCTTTAGAAAGCTGTGGTCGTCCGAATCAGGATAATAAGACAATTTCAAATATATAGAAATTCTGCGAGGGTATTTGATATGAACTAGTTTGAAGAGTTATTCGAAAATTATTGACCTTCAACATTGCCAGGGAGAAATGGAAATCCTCTTGATTTCAGGACATGACTGCGTACCTTCATGTTAACAGTTATTTTTAGTAATAACTGAATAGTCTCATATATCAACATTCATAACTATGAAAGCAGGAAGCACAATTTACAAAATTAAAAAATATTTTGAAATAAATATTCCAACCCTGAAAACCAAGAAGCACTTGAAGTCACGCATCCTCTACTTCTTCAACTAGTTATGTTTCATCATCATTGTAAAACCAGAATAGTTTCACTGGAAAATTGAAACAAACTATTTTAATAATAATTTCATGGTTTGAAACCATTGCAATTTCCTGCATTTTCTTTTCCAGTAGAAATTTTTTAATTTTGAGAAAATATAGTAGAATGTAACTAGCCAAAATGGTGAAGAACACGTGGGTTCAGTGGGTTCAAATGCTTCTGGGTTTTTCAGACTTGTTGAATACTTTGATTTCGATATTTCCAGAATATGTTAAAGAAAAACATGTGAATGGGTTTTAAAATATTCTCAAATACGATTGAAGAAATCTTGTTCTAGTGAAAATCGTTACACAATATGTCCAAGATAAGGATGCCAGAGATACAAAATCCTTAAATCAGGAAAATGTGTATTATGAGTACAATTTAAAAAGTGACGAAGAGGAAGTGTTTTCTGTTTTTCAGTATCTTCTCAAATCACATCAGAAAAATATTAAAATGAATTGGCTAATTTTGATCATTTTCGAACTGATTGTGATCACCTAATATTTGGAACGTCATTCAAGTCAGCTTCACAATGGCAAATTCATATCTCTCACAGTTTCCGACTCTCCTATGCGGGCTCTCATTTTCCTTGGACCCAGAGTATAGAAAAAATCGAATATCTCACCTTCTATTCACAAATCTGTTAAAAGTGTTGCTGTGAGATTTTTTTTGCTTCCTAAACTTCATTTCATTTGTTCATCAAAAGCGGGTTTGAATGTTTTGAGTTTTCAGCTATTTGAAATGGAACTTTTTGAAAAACTATATGTCAATATCACCAGATAATAATTTCCATTTCGTTCATATTTTTTTTCACTTCAAAACTACGACGTTTTTTTAACAGTTCTCTTCGTAGTACTAGTCATTGTAGTGAAAAATTATTATTTTTCGTCAAATATTTGCTTCCTCAGCTTGTAGGATTTGAATATTCCAAAAAAAAAACACAAACACTAAATTTTCGTTGCAGCCCAATTCATATTATTTTTGCGTTAGAATTCGAACTGGCATCGTATAAATTGTTCTTTGAGACAGTGATAACTGTCCCACTACTGCGAAGTGTTAGTAATGGAAACCTTGACAGACACATTAGAATCTTGATTCATGTTGTTCTAGAGAATGAACTGATGAGCTTATTGAGAATTCTTGAGTTATTGAAAGTGAATATAATGAGCAATACTCTAAAAATAAATCACGAATTTCATTGCGAATGAATTTTGTGGTATAATAGTTTAAAAATGTTATAATCCATTGCGATCTCAAAACCTTACCACACCTACACGATGATGGGCTAAAAAGTTCGAAGGCTAACACACAGATGGAGCTACTAGTATTGAATCCAAATGATTTCCAGGTAACCCTTACCTGCCGCACGGCGCACGAGCTCGCAATCGATCAAGAACAACAACAAATTAATGATTCTGAGCAGTGTTTTAAGCTGTTCCAGTATGGAAAACCTGAATTTTTGCATTGATATGTGATGATGGATGAAACATGGCTCCATCACTCCACACCAGAATCAAAACAATCGTCATCTAAGTGGACTGTATATGGTGAACCGACTCCAAAGCGTACAAAGACGCAACAGTCGTCTGGCAAGGTAATGGTATCAGTATTTTGGGATGCGCATGGTAAAATATTCATCGACTATCTTGAAGAAGAAAAAACATCCACAGCGACTATAACACAGCATTATTGGAGCGTTTGAAGGACGAAGTTGCGGGAAAACGGCCCCATTTGAAGAATACAATGCACAAATTGATGAAAACGATAGCAAAATTGCATGAATTGGACTTCGTGTTGCTTCCGCATCCATATCTGGCCGTCAGCGACATTTATCTGGAAAGAAACTCAGAAACGATGAAGAGGTAATCGTCGAAACTGGGGCCCATTTTGAGACTGAAGACAAATCGTACAATAAAAATGCGACTGTATTGAATGAAAAAGTTAAAATTTATCAACGGAGTTTTTTTCTATGTTAGCCTACGAACTTTTTAGCCCAACTCAGATACATGTAACTGAAACTGGCGAAAACAAGATCACGAGAACTAATCAAGAAAAAAAGAGTTGAATTCTACATTATGGTGTTCTCCAGGCATGGGAAAAATTTCGATTGACTAGAACAACTGTTGATGAGCTCACCAGCAAGCCAGCGTGTGTCAGATTTTAGTCCTCAGACACTATTTACAGATACTACCTCTATTGAATCTTTGAAACACTACTCATGATTGGATTAGGCTAATACATTGTAAACTATCTATTGGTACGGTCGTGGCAAATTTATGCATGTTTTTGTCGTAGCTTCATCACCACCAACCACATCTCCCAGGCCGTCAACCACGGAAACACCTACCAGATTGAAGGATGTGTATGGCAATGGTGACCTGAACAATTCTGTTTATGGAAATCCGTCGTCTCTAACAATACATCTTGCTGACAAAGGTACCTCAATTGTAGATGTTTTTTCGTGCTGATAGCCTATGTTTAGCAAATTTTTAGTCCTTCCTTTGTTTAATCCCCCACACTTATTACTGTTGGAGCTTAAACAGCATGTCTGCCTCTTTTATTTATAAATATACTTTTTGAATTTCATTTTATGTCTTGAACATAGAGGGCGTTTCTTCAATGTTCGCCCATTTCATTTTTTGAATGAGTCAATTCAGAAAATTGAAACTTGATGTTTGAGGTGATGAAATTGATGCATTTCAGAGTGAAATTGACAGTCAAAAACTGAATGGGAAGGAGATTGTCATAACTTCAAAGCTCCTGAAAAATAATTCATAACCTAAGAGTATAAAGTCAATATATTTACCTTCTATATTCAATGATGTCGCCTCTACTTACTCATGTGTGTCTTTTGAGGACAGTTGGGATCAACAAACACATCCGTAGCTCAGCCTAACACCACTGATGAGATATATGGTGGAACAAAATAGCGCTGTTTGATGTTGGCATAAGCATGGTTATGACATTGAAACCAAATTCCAATCGTCCCAATGGAAGAGCCCAGGAGAGCCAAAAAAAGGATGTCAAGTTCAATCAATTGCCAAAGTTTTGATCACTGTTTTCTTCGATTACTGTGGCGTAGTACATTAGAAGTTTCTGCCACATGGTCGTACGGTCAATAAGGAGTATTACGCAATACGAAGAAAACTTCGAGTATTATGGAAAAACAATTCATTGATTTGCATCTCGGTAATGCACCTGGTCACCTGTTATTGCTTGTTCGTATTTTTTTTTGCCAAAAACAACATCGTAATCATGCCGTATTTACCAGATTTGGCTCCCTGCGACTTTTTTCGTCCCCAAGTTCAAAGAAACCCATGAAAGGACGGAGTTTTGCGATGATTGAGGACATGAAAACCGAATCGCTGGGAAAGCTCAAGGTCATACGAAAAATT
Source organism: Leptinotarsa lineolata (assembly GCA_015342045.1). Lineage (NCBI taxonomy): Eukaryota > Metazoa > Arthropoda > Insecta > Coleoptera > Chrysomelidae > Leptinotarsa > Leptinotarsa lineolata. The sequence goes on from WOGR01000811.1 coordinate 20,033, forward strand.
GGGTTTCTGGCTCAGAATACAATACCGTATGCCACTGTCAACATATCAACTCAATACCATTTTTTGCACAAAATTTTATGCATTTTGTCGATAGCAGAAAATTGCCGAACACGCAAAACACTTCCAACTTGTATGTCTTTCACCAACAATCTGAACATGCTTATCAGCTGAAACTGTCAACATATGTTCGAGACGAGTGTACCAATATTAAAATATGAAAAAAAAAGTTGATAAATCTGCGTAGCTCGCGAAATTAGAATATTCATCTGATTTTTTTGAAGAATCCACTATATACATTTTGAATCGCTATAATTACAACCGTAGACTCACATATACTTTTGTATTTTGGCAAGTGTTAACTTTCACGATAATAATAATATATATTTCCATAAACATGATTTTATGATACAATGAATAAATAAATGAATAACCACAAAAGGATATATCCCTGTGCGTGAGGTTATAAGGAAAGCAATAATACATATACAGATACATTCATATGCACTATATACAGTGAGGACGTTGAAAGTCCCCCCCCTCCGCTTATGAACGGAACAAGTTATCGAGGTCGGGTAAAATTCAGGTAAACAAGTACTACTTTGACTACTCTTCTGCATAAAAATAATTGTGATCACTTGGCCTAGTGTCAAGAGGGCACCATCAACTTTTTTTTGTTGAATGTAAAGGGGAGTCACGTGGCTCCTGGTTTTAAAGGCCTTCCGATTCTCTATCCAACACCACTGTGTTTGTGGAAATTGGCCAAGCCGTTTCAAACTGTTGAACGTTTTAAAATCGCTTCAAATATGTTACAATGAATTAAAAACCTAAATAACTTCTACTTGCAACAAAATTTCAAGTAACAATTTCAACTATCTCAACAAGTGCTCGAAATGTTCGCCGTTCACTTCTTGGCAGACAAAAATTCGATTTTGGAATTCATTTTGAACGTTATTGAATGTTTCTGGGGTAATACTGTAACACACATCTGTTATTTGGTCCATAAGTTCCTGAGGTGATTGTGGCTACGTGACGTACATCTTTGATTTTATGTAACTTCACAGAAAAAGTCTATAGGTGTCAAATCAGGTGAACTAGCTGGCCATTCAATGAGGCCACGTCAGCCTATCTACCGTCCCGATAAATTCTCGTTAGGCCATTCTCGGACATGTCTGTGATAGTGAGGGAGTGCACTATCTTGTTGAAAGATAACACCCATAGTAAATTCATTTGGGTTTGCCCCAACTACTTCTTGAATACTGTGACTGATCTGATTTTGAAGCATATTTAAATACAAATGGCCGGAAAATTACAAAGAAATGCTGAAACCTGTCATGAAAACTGTCAAAATTATCGATAAGATTAACGTAAATATTAGACTGACACTGAAATTGAATGCTATTGCAAGTCTTCAGCAAAATAATTAAGGTATAAAAACTGAAACAAAAACCAAAATGGAAAATATCAGTAATATTCACACCTGTTTTACCACAAAAATTTGGCTTTCGACCAGAATCAATAGCGGAGTTAAAATTCTGCTGCAATCAATAGTTAAAATAATTAATTTGTTGAATATTGTAACGTTTTCTGTGAATAGTTACGCCACTTTGGACACAGCTAGCTGCGGAGGCAAGAGCGTGGATCGTGGTCACCAAAGTACTTGGCCTTTTGGAAGTCCAATTGAGGGGTAACGAAAAGGATATTATGCCAAGATATAATAGGACGTTATCTACAGCGAATAACAGTGACAAAAAAAATCCTTTTCGATAGCAGTCCCTGTAGATAAACTCTTATCTTCAAATAATAAACAAAACAAAATTTTCAAAAATTTAATGAATCTCTGGTTTCCTTGAATGAAAGGAGGATATAAGATATTACTCGACCTTACCTTCGCTTAAATTGATTCAACCTAACTTCAGTCTCGTAATATACTTATAGGAAGGTGATCCAAGGTCGACTCTGCTGCGTTAAGACTCGTCCTCTTCCTAGCTGGCGGTCCAGAGGTCCATCCACGTGTCGGGTGCTTAGTTGTGCCAGTAAATGTATCGCCCAAAAATATGCACTTGTGCAATAAGTCGAGTGTCTTTCAACAGACCCCTTCTTGAATCTATCTATCCTTGATACTTTTTTATTCAAGTAATTTTTCTATTTATTCAATTTTTTTTCTGGCAGAACTATAGCACACAGAAGAAAAAGTGCTGTTGAAAAATGTACTCCAATTCAATATATGTGAACAACAAAAAATGAAATTCAGCTCATCACTTGATATTTCGTGATATCAATTTACAAATTGCATATCTACCTTTGAAGATGGCCGGAACTGGGAAATGTGATTATTGCAAAAAATTATTATAATCGCCACGTTGTTCTTTGATAAGCGCCAGAAACAGAAAGGCAGGAATATATGGATTTTTGACATTACTTCAAATATCGTTCAAGGTTGAATAAGTGTTACCACCATTTCATTCCGGTCACGACTATCATCAGAAAGATTGTCAGTTATCAAACGCAACAATATATTTTCTGGGCTTATCTCTGAGCGATTGTCAACTGCCTTGAAATATAAGAAGAAGAATTTGACATTTTGCATTTACTTCTTAACCATGAAGTTTAGGAATGTAAACACGTATTGAATCGGTCTTAGCACTTGTAA
>WOGR01000812.1:0-22673 GCA_015342045.1 Leptinotarsa lineolata
GACGAGGCCATTAGGTTCAGGGTCACCAGGGGCTGCCCTCAAGCTGGAGGAGAAACTAGGAGGAGAAAATTAGACGATTCAACGCCACTTTCCCTCAATGGTGAGATCATTCCATTTGGAACGAAGGTGAAATATCTTGGCATTATCCTAGATAAAAAACTCACCTGGAACGCTCACTTGGAAAAAGTTTTACACATATCCAAACTGTCCCTATGAGCATGTCGAAGGTTTTGTGGTAAAACTTGTGGTATAGGCTCCAAACAAATCCGTCGGATTTATGCGATGATTATTAGAGCAATAATCACTTATGGAGCAATTGCCTGGTGGCCGAAAGCTTTACAGAAAACGGCTCAGGCGAAGCTCTCTGGCATACAGAGACACACTTGTCTGGCTATTTGTGGTGCCTTCAGTTCCACACCGTCAGAGGCCATGGAGATCATTCTAGAACTACCTCCTCTCCACATTTTTCTGGAGACAGAGGTTAGATGGACTGCATACAGAGTTGTGCACATCGCCAATTGCACGAAGTAATCTAATGTTTTCAAAACAAATATTACCCTGCTTCTTGATGGGGACAAATACCGTTCAAGCGAAGCAATGACTTGAAAATTGCACAAAGCAATCTAATGCATCTCACTAGACTGCTGGCTGACACTAGAAATCAGCATTCTTGAAATGACCTCTGACTTTATGCCTCCAACTGTCAACTACGAACTGCCTTATAAAGTAATTTTCCCGAGTGGAGAGGCCTCTTTACAGGTGACTGTCGTCTGAATCATCATATGCACAGACTCGGACTGTCAGAAGACAGTGTGTGTCGCCTCTGTTTGGAATATGATGAAATAGCAGAGCACAAACTTTGTGCCTGCCTCGCCGTGGAGTTTGGTAGAACCATACTTTTGCCATCTGACCAGAAAGATCACTCACCATACAAACTAATCGGCTTCGTCAAGAAGTTGGGTTTATTTGGTCGAGTTTGAATAGGTGTGAGCCACAATAAACCCTTTTGGGTTGCGGTGGAGGGTCGAATAGAACAACTCACTTCTGACCTAACCTAACCTAACCTATACATGGAATAGATCACAATTAATTCAGACTATAAAATTATTTGGATTCACCATTAGCATTTTTCCTCCATCAGCTTAAGCTCATTACGAGCAATGCTATAGTTTTTTTCACTTCAATTTCAAGTTCGATATGATATTCTTCCCCAGGTCCCTATATTTATTCATTTTATAAAACAATAGAAACTGTTTTTGGGAATTATTCATACATTATGAAATGAGACTTCTTTCTTTTAAGTCACCTCTACTTCAGAAGTACTTTGATATACAGACATGTATTGCGCGCTATAGAAATCTCATTAGAACTCAAAAATTCACTTTGATGATAGCATTAGCATTTCACTTTATATATTGTCGTAACAGCTTATATAAAAACTATGAATATTTTCAATTTCAAAGAATATTCAGTCGATATCGGAATACTTATGTTATGTGTGTTGCCACATTTTTTCGTGATATAGGAAAACATCCTCGTATAGGTTGCAGGAACAAATTTCATCTATGAAGATTGAGTTTTTCTTGAATATATCATTGAGCCTATATGATTTCAAAAATTATTTAAAGCTGTTTTGCTTGTTGAACTAACAATATTATTTTTCAACGTGTTGAATGGAGTAACTAACTATTTTTTCTTGAATTTCTAGAAATATACTTACGTGAATACCACAAGTACCAAAAACAGATTGCAAATAATGCTTGGAAACCACTTCACAGATATTTTCATTTCGGTGTAATCACACTGTTGAGCAACGCAAAATAGAACATATCCAACACTATCAATATACCTACAATTTCAACATGCGAAATTAGTAACTTTTGTCAGTACTCGATCAATGTTCTACCTATTACAGAAACTTTTATCGTTGAAGGTCGTATTCTAACTCGTAGTTGTTTTTGACAGCATACTATTTTCTTTAATTACTTCAATGAATCTTATCAGAAGAATTCATATAATTGACAAAAGTTAATAATTTTACTTGGATAACTTTCCATAGCATGATTTGTTCGTAAGATACAAATTTTGATCGATAACCCTTAGGTCACTTTTTTGATAAAGCGATACAGTTGAGGTATTATTAATCTGTACTTCCAATTTTTCAATGATGGTTATTATAAATGAACTGCATTTCGGATTTTTGAACTGAGATGAACTTTATTTCTTGATTTTTCAGTCAGTGTTGCATAGGAAACTATTTTTTAATGGACAGCGTTCCTCTAAATGCGTTGATAAGACGCATTTGGAGGAACGTACGGACCGTAACGTAACGTAACACCATACGTACGTTACGTATCAATCAGTCGAATCGAACAAGGTACGAAACAATATCGCCTGCAACTGGCAAAGATACGCGTGCGTGACTAACAAAATCCTTTTATACGATGGCTAAATAGCGATCAATGGCGGACTTGCGATTTCATAGTTTCTGATTTGATTCTATCAATTCCTGGTGCTTTCTTGGATTTGAGAAAATCGATCAGATTCATAACCTCATTTCCATCTGTTGGATGAAAAGAAATGTTTCAATATGAAAAAAGATATTTTTGAACACAAAAAAAATGTTTCCGCCCGGGATCGAACCGGGGACCTTCCGCGTGTTAGGCGGATGTGATAACCACTACACCACGGAAACAGTTGATAGATATAGAAGACTATATAAAATAAAAGGGTGATATACTTTTTTGAGGCGACACCAGGGTTTGTATTCTCCTAATCTTCTGAGAAAATTTGACAATTATCCACTTTAATAAAAATGTCCATAAAAATAATCAGTTTTTATCCAAAGGAAACAGGCCATCCTATAGACATGTCTAATTAATGTCCCATAATATCTCGTATATATGAGGACTTTACTGGAACATTCCTCGACGGATATTCTACTTGGTATCCTATTTTTTGTGCATCACAGAGATGTCCCAATTATCGGAATGGTTTTGAGATTCACCATTTAAGATTTCAAAATTACATCAAAACATACGGGGTAGGTAAGTACAAACGAGGGAAGGCCAATTTCTCATAAATAATATTCGGAAAAATTTTGTCTCGAAGTTGTCGACATTTATTTCTAGGCCTTCGACAGGGTGAAATGCAATCGACAAATTTTAAATGGGATCAGGAATCAAGTAAAATCTTATTTGAATGATCATTGATTTCTCTTTTAACACTTAACACTTTTTGAAATTTAACAGTAGTTTCCCAGAAAAACATTGAAAATTCTGGCAATAATAAATGAACGTAAAGCATTTTTTAACTTTTGATACTGATTTTTTAGTACCAGCTAGCCCAATTTCTATTCAATAATTACCTTACTGGCCTATTTGCAATGTTCGCGATTTTTTTCAATACTTTCATCAGCGTCATTTTCGTCATTCAGTTTTTTTCGTGTACATTTTTCGTTCCAATATTTTCACTTCATAATATTTTTTTTGCCCCCAAGATTTTGCTCAAAATTCAATGGTGGAATATTGATTTCGAATGTTCATGAGTAAATAAATCTGTCCCGGTGTATGTTTTATGGAAGTTCCGTGATTCTAGGCAATAATATACTAATCATTTCAGCTAACCATCCATGAAACCCAATTAATTTGTGTTTTTAGCAACTTAAGAAGCAGGAATGAAAGTGTTCAAGCAGCAACTTCATATTTAGTGTGATGAATGAAGGACTGAGAATGACTCGCTACAAAGTCAAGTCCTTGTTCAAAAAATGGTTGCTATGTCGAAGCATTCACAAAATAACATTTCTACAAATTATAGAACATTTCTGTACTTGATAGGGATGAGGACGATATGCTTGAAAATATATAAATGGTGGAAAATATTGATGTACGATTTACGTGTTGGTCGAAACATAAAAGTTTTAAAAATTAAGTGCCAGCCAAAATTTTTGAAATTTCGTAACCCCCCCCCCTATATACGAACCCTGTCTGATTATAGTTTTCCGATGTAGGTTCGGAACTGTCTTTTATTTAGGTCAAATGCCAACTATCACCCATCAAGATTAAAACTGACAGTGAATTGTTGAGGCCATTAAATCGAAAAGAAGAAGTAGAAGAAAACTGACAGTGACAGTCAACCTTTGAGCTGTCAATGGTGTTAAACAAACCCTTGGAAAATGGATACCCCAATTGTAGCTCTAGCCCCTGACGATGTTTTGGAAGTTATATTTTCCTATCTTTCCCTGCGTGACCTTAGGAACTGTTCTCTAGTGTGTAAAAGGTGGTACAGTTTTCTGAACTACGAAAATAACGACGTGTGGAGGTTACACTGTAAAAGAAAACTTGCTGAAGAAGCACTAAAATCCGATATACTCAGCTCCGTGCCCACTTACAAGGCCAAACTGAGGGCTTTCTACCACGCCTGGAATCCCAATGACTGTTCTAGAAATATTTATATCAAACCCAATGGTTTCACTTTACATCGAAACCCTGTGGCTCAAAGTACTGACGCTTCCAGGGGGAAGATAGGATTTCGTCACGGGAGGCACGCTTGGGAAGTGATCTGGGAGGGCCCCCTGGGGACCGTAGCTGTTATTGGAATTGCTACAAAGGATGCCCCTTTGCAGTGTCATGGTTACGTGGCGCTACTTGGGTCGGATGATCAAAGTTGGGGCTGGAACTTAGTGGACAACCATTTGTTGCATAACGGAGATGCACAAGGAAATTATCCCATGCTTAATAATGTTCCTAAGTACCAGGTTTGTATTTTGCTTGATAACATTAGGATATTGAATATTTTGAATATCTGCTTCCTACAGAAAGAAACAGTAGTATTGTTGGAGCTTGAAGTAACTTTATAGAAGTCAGAAAGTTATCAAGAATAACTACCCTGACAGCTTCGATGAGCTTGAACAAAGCATTGAAAATATATCTGTTTTAAATGATTATAGAAATAGTTTCAAACCAATTTTCAAGAAGATCCAAGTATATAGTCATTGAATAAAGTGACATGACCTCATGTTGTCACTTTATGAGTTACCATAATTGGATAAATTTTTTAGAATCAAGGTTGACAATGGAACTTCCTCTCTGCTGAAGCATTTCTGATTCTGACATTGTGATGCCTTTTTCTTAAAAATTACAACACATCTTCTAATCACAGTGGGTTCATGGGGATAAACGAAAACAAAGAAGTACATACATTGATATGTGTTTTTGATACGATTTTTTTCAGGTTGGAGAAAGAATAAGGGTTATATTAGATTGTGATGACAATACACTCTCTTTCGAGAAAAACTATGAGTTTCTAGGTGTAGCGTTTCGGGGTGAGTGAAAACGTAATGATCTTTGTTCTTACCACCAGGAAATATTGTTTTCATTTATTGGATATACAAGATTTTGATGTGTTTTACTTTTGTGTCAATTTTTTGAACTGATCATACACTGATGCACTTGATAAAGAAAAGATGAGTTTCATCTTTCAGGTTTACCATCCAAGAAGCTTTATCCAACAGCATCCGCCGTGTATGGCAACACTGAGGTATCCATGGTGTACCTCGGACCGCCTTTAGATGGCTAACACACCACCAGGAGGAAAGACTATAGGACTCAAATGAAATAATGATGGAGAGAGATTTGACAGGTCTGTTCCAAAGATATAGATGGTTACTTCAGGTCAGTCTGGTTTGCCCATGTGATAATAATGATGTATTTATTTTGCGTTGTTCAAATAACCGGAGAATCTTCCAGTGTTTTACAGAATGACACATACAGAATAAGAGGTATAATTTTTGTTGGCAGTGAGTATCAGATACTGAATTGTATTTCCACATGCGAGCTCTTTTGACAGGGGGCTGCAGGAGACACTAATCTGATGATTTTGACTGAAAGCAGTGCAATAAGTGCTATTTAAACAATATTTTAATGAATATTATTTTCAATAGAAATGTGTCTCATATTTACTGCTGATCTTCGAAGTGACCAGGTGACAATTCTCTTGCCAGTTCACCACTGACTTCCTAGATTTTAGTGATAGACACAGTTGAAATGAGGCAAGGTTATTCAATGATTGAATTTTCTATTCTTCAAAAGCTTGACCAGACCAGGTTCGTACAATTGAAATATTAATTCGTTTCATTCCAGAAGACTATGTGTGATACTGAAAAGGAGATGTATGCAATTTATCTCTGATATCAAAAGCACATTCTGGAAATAATTGTACTTTTGATGTCAGAGATAAATGCTTTCATAATGAAGTTTCAAGGAGTCCCATGTACATATATGTAGTAGTCTTGATGCTTTTCCAGATCGTAGAATATTTGACTGGTCAAATCAATAACAAATTCTGAGGCTGTGCATTCTGTTGCAAAATATGTGCTGTCTACATTAACTCCGAAATCCTTCAATAACAACTCAACAATTATTTCAGTCACTATCTTAAAATAGACTTGTCCTGAAAAAGTGGAGTAGTATTTTTGTAGACATAATCTTATTCAACAACTTTTTCTCCTCTGTAGCTAAGAGATTGACTCAGGATATCAATACCTCCAATTTATCTGGGAAGTATTAGCCATAACACTTGGGTACTTCAACTTTGATAGACATAAACAGAAGAATTGAGAAAATCTGTATTACTTCTGTTAAATTAGCTATACTGGCAGCTAAATTAATCAAGTGTATTTTAAACACAAGAATATTTCCATTTATGTTTTGAATGACAGGATTCAATACCCACCAGGAATGTGTTGATATTGGGAGCTATCAAACTCCCGAACTATTTCATTCCTAAAGAAACATAATTAAAATCATTGAAAAGTTGGTAGACATTGACAGGTTAATTACCAATTAATAATATCCTCACTGAAAATCAGTTTGGTAAAAGAAGCTGTGTGTTTTTTTTTTAATGTAAATGACTTATGAGACTATCAATGAAGGTGGGGCCTCATTTTTCACCTCTCATCAAGTAAAATATAAAATTCTGATGCATAAGATTCAGAAATATATGACTGTCAAATGGTTAAAATGGTTTGTGGAATCTTCCTACAAAATAAATAGTAAAATCAGGTGTTCTACAAGGATCCGTAGGTAAGGGCCCCATTCTGCATTACCTCATATAACTGCATCAATTGGCTATATATTCAAGGCTTTTTTCAGGGGAGCAGTTTGGTAACTACCAGATAATTACAATTTCAACTTTGAAATTTGATACACTTTTATGTTAGGTATACTTTTTTCTAATTATATTTTTCCATCAAACGAAACCCAACCAGGTTGAAGGTAACACAGGTGAGTTATTTAATCAGAAAGCTTCGAAATTAATTATTTACTTACTGATTTCTTCTCTTATATGCATTAGTTTGGGAAAAACTCTTGTCTTCCTGATACTTATTCATATCAATATGTAGCAATTGAGGAAAATAGTTGAAGTAATTTCTTTAATGTTTTTCATCACCTTTGTTACCCAAGAGCCTCTGCAGTCTTCTGAGCAAGACACCCAAGAAAACAACGTTAGTCACTCTTACATTTAACAGTTTGGTGCAGAACACCAAAGTTGTTGAAGCTCAGAGAGAAGTTAGTTATGTTTGACGGCCAGAAAAAAATAATTCAAAGTCTGGCATTTTGGGAAATTCATAATTGGTCTGTTATCTTTACATGAAAATTCAATGTTATATATTATGCAGGGATGGCAGTGAAACCACTTATAGTTCAGGGAATAGAATACCAACCAAACTTGGATGAAAATTTTTCCCTATCGGAAAAGTTACTCTCGGCACCATAAAAACAAAATGAGTTATTTCATTTTCAAAAAAATTAGGCACATCTCGCTACATTCTACTGATTATAGAATTGTTTAAATAATCGGAATCAGGGAAATCACCACATCATGTTCACCTGATGTAACTTATAAGTTACAATACCTCCTCTGGGGTTGTTTGGAACCTACAGTATTTTCATTCATAATCTTATTCAGATCTGAAACTGAAAAATGGCTTCTTGATTTTGTTCAGTATATCTCTCGTTTTATAATTTCAGCCAATTGCAAAAGCATACTGTTGAACAATAATCCATTCAGTAGTTACAATTTACCATTACGGGTAAACATTTCATTTCTTTGTACCTATACAAAAACGATGATCATTCCAAGCTCAAGAGATTATCTGCCGTGACGTCAGGACTAGATGTCTGTAGTGACTTGAAGCATGCCGGAATTGGGCCATCCTTTTGAAGTGTCATAATTTGGAAAACCAACGAACTAACCAGTAGGTTTAATGCTCAAACCACAAACAGGGCAGTAGTAGGTTTAATGGTCATGCTGGAGTTCTTTACCCATTGCACACAGCTGCATACAAGAAGCTGAGCATTTCAGGCTGAACAATTTTTTTAAAGAAATTGAACTTGCGAGAAAAGTATCTCTTTTGCGTCTCCATTCTACAACGTTCAAAATTTGAAATGAACGATCAGTACGTTTGCCAGGAAGAATACCATAATCTTTTGGATGCGATGCACTGTATTGCAGAATACAACATGTTATTGAGGAAATCTTTTACTGCTATGCGATATCTGGATCCTGAAACTTCAACTGCGTTCAGTCTGAAAATTTATCATAGACAAATTGAAAAGACGTCTATCTCTATGTCCGAACTGGAGTATGATATAAAACTTTTTGAGAAATATGTTCTTGGAATCTAAGTAATTTTTGTACAGTATGGTCTGAATAAATTTTAAGCAAGCCTTTGTGTTCATTTTAAGTAAAGATTTTGTATAGGTATCCTCACTTCAGCTGGTGTCTTGAAAGTGATTTTTTTTTTGCCATAAATTGTGACCTGATTTTTTAGTTACCCTGTTCATACTGGTAGTTATGGCAGACTTTATATTCATTTGAATCAAGAATTGAATTATTGAAGACTTCAATAGTTTATATCAGAAGTCAACTGAAAAATCAAATGTGTAGTCATAAAAAACAGTCAGTTGCAGGTCAGGCTTCAAAACTTTTATACTGAAAAGTAAAGGCTGGTCTTTGACAAAAAAAACTATATTATTGCAATTCTTTTCGTGAAGATACTCGTCAGTTTTAGACTCATTGAGTTGTTGGGCCTTTGCTGCTATGGTACTTCAGTGAATATTTTTCATTGGGTTTGACGATCCTCGTACTGTGGAGTTACTATTGCATGTTAGCATAGCATGTAGTTAACATAGCAATAAAATTTCAGTGTGATCTAAAACTAGGTACTCCCAAAAAATTTAGCTGATTCTGGATTTTCTGGTATGTCACATTTTTTCAAAGATATGCATCGCCCATAGAAGTATTCCTTTGACAATGAAGTACGTCTTTGATTAATTGATCTACAGAAGCTTTCAGAATCCACTTTCAATTATCACTTCTTTTATTTTTATATTGTGATAAGTTAAAAACTAAGAAAGTAAGAAATATGGCGTCTCCATTTATACAGTCGAAGGTTTCTGCTAACACTTTTCAGTGTTAACACAGCTGCACATTTGAATCTTAGTTTTAAAGAAGCAAAGTTGGAAATGAACAACACTTCAACACACAGTTGTCGATTCATAGTTGTTAATTTAATTCTTGGTTGAGTTGAATATATGAATTTGCCATTATATTTGGGGAGTTGCATGTTATGTATGGAACGAATCTTCTGTACTTTCAAAACGACTGTTCCATAATATTTTCGCCGTTAAAAAGATACAGCTGAAAATATATCGAACATATATTTTGAAGGCACGGTATTTGTATGGGTTAGGTACTGATTTTGATTTTACTTAGAAAGCTATGTTTGGATGAGGATCAATTTAATCATCGAAAAACTGTATTTCAGATGTTTCAAATTTTGATAATTTTATCGGAGAGGCTTCAAAAAAATGTTTTTATAAAAAATTCACCGGAAAAAATAAGTTTTCACAAGTTGAGAAAGTAAATGAAACAGACATTCAAGCCACTTGGTGGACTAATTACATTTAATAATAGTCTCCACCAGTAGCGTATATAAGGGGTATTAAGGGAGCCTAGAATCCACTAAAATGTTGAAGGGAATATTAGTAGATGCATCTCTGGAAAAGATACTAGAACATTTGGATCACATTTTTTGTGTCGTTATCAAAAAAAAACTTCGAATAAAAAATGCCTGTAACGTTTTTCGATAATTTTTAAAATAACGTAGGAAAATAAGAAAAATCAAAATAACAAAATTTACTTTTCTTATGATATCTCAATAAACGGCCCTGATATTCTCGATTCGTTTGAACCACTTGAGAGTACTCTCATGAATGCAACTTTTTTTTTATTTGACCGACCTTCTAACTCTTAGTTATTTGGAAGATTTTTTTGTCTATCGAGCAATCTTCCAACAAGAAGGAAAAACGTCTTTCTTATAAGACAGGTTGTAAAGTCTGCAAAATACTGGTGTGAGTCCATTTGCGCACTTTTTAAGTACGATGACGGGCACTTCATCAGGACCAGACGCCTTTTTGGTACTGAGCTGTTTCAAAATTGGTGAAACAGGATTTTCTTTTCTGTAAATGTGGCCGTTTTTCCGCAAGTTCTGCCTTCAGCTCGTCAAGTAATGATGCGCCTGTAATGGTTTGTCTCTTTTGAAGATAATTGTTTGAAATAAATCCGTGACTATCCCAATAAACGGTCGCCATCACTTTCCCAGCCAAAAAAACAGTTTCTGTTTTTTTGGAGGCGACCCCTCTTGACAAGTCTCATCTACAGAAATTATTCCGCGCAGAAACTTAGATTTATTGCGCCCAAACTGCGCCAGAAAAGCTATGGAAATGTTCATTCGAACACGTCTCAGATCCAACGTGAGCAAACGCGGCACCCAACGCCCGGACACCTCTCTCATGCCTAAAGTTGATGTAATATGTGACAAACACGTCCTTTTGACATGTTCATAACCTTTGCTATCTCTGTCACTTCAATTCGGTGGTCGTCTAGCACCATTTGGTGAACTTTGACGATGTTTCCGTCGGTAGTTGCAGTTTGTGGACTTCCCGAATGTTTTCATCGTCTCCCAAGCTTTTACAACCACGTGGTAAATGATGGTGCAGAGTCCTCATACACAGAAATCAACACATTTTTGATTTGCGTAAGCGTATTCAAAAACAAACATTTAATGACACATAAAAACACTCACATCAACACACTTAAACAACTGTTACATAACAACTGCGCATTCAAAGTGGCAGAAACTTTGGTAAGTAACTACTAACAGATGAACAACGAAATTTACTAACCTTTATTTACGAGTGCTGCCATCTTTATATTGACGTCGGTAACTTTCCATACTACGTGGCCAGTTTCTATAAGAAACCTAAAAATTTATTGATAAGTTTTTTAATGTTAAGTAATCTGGCAGATAACTCTTGCAGGAATAAATAATTTTCTGAAGCCTTGACGATAAAATTGATATGTTTCAAAAAGTTAAAAATTAATTAAAAGAGCAATATATTTTTTCTATGAATGAGTTGATCCCTATCGTAACCAATATTTCAAATGAAACCCCTTATATACACCCAACAATATTGTATTATTATGGTTACTTAACTGTGCATATTTAATTTTGTATATTTGTACAAAGTCCGTATAGTATAAGGATTTTTTAAAGAATAAAAAAAAAAATCGTGCACTGAGGGTTCGTTTAGGAAATGTGCACTTACGAATTGCTGCTGTGAATGGTGCGAAATATGTTCTAGCTTGATATGTTTAGGTACATGTGTTGTCGTCAGAATGATTTTTTGAAAATGGTGACTGGTCTCTTCAATTTTTGTTGGTTTTGCTGAAAACCTGAGAGTTGCTCTAACATTTATCGATTATTAAAATATGTTTTTGAACATCATCCCTACAAAGTTTAATTTTTCAAATTGGTTTCATAATGGGAATGAGCTCTAATGTTGCAGATGTTAATGTTGATTTTTTTTCACAGTTCAATTTTCTTGCATGGGTTTTTCTCAAGGTGTTCACAATAATATTCTTCGGCTTCACATTATTTGTCTTTTCTTTCCTGATTTGAATAAAAGGTGGTTTCAAGAGAGAATATTTTACTAAAATTTTTTTGCAATAATATTTCAGTTGATTTTAATGAAAAATTAAATTAGTTTATAAGATTACCGCTTATTTTTTTTGATAGGTACTACTCGCAACATATAGGCCGTTTCTTTTATCATGTGGTAACATTGCTATATTCTAAACCGTGAGTTATACGGAGAATATAAAAAAATTGAAAAGGAAAATGTTATTGTATTCGAAGTGTACTATGACGATGTTTATGAACATATGACAGATGTATTCAAATGATGAAAGGACTGATATGCTATTTAGTTATGCAAAATCAAAAGAGGATTTCTATCGTAAATTTTCTGCAGCCTTTATTTTGTTCCCAATGACAGTTATCTTTTTTTCCCAATTAATCGTTTTCGTATCTAACAGTTTAGAATATAGCAATGTTACCACATGATAAAGAGTGCTTTTTTTATTAGCAAGAATCAGTTATAACTTCTGCTGATGTGAGGGCTTTTTCCAAACTCCTTATGTTGAGCTCGTCTTAGGCAGCAGTTTTTTATTTCATAAGTACATTAGTCCTAGTTTCTATATGAACAAAAGTATTTTATTTGATGCAATAAAATGATTTTTATATCCCTAGGGAGTAAAAATATTCCTGACAATACTAAGTGATCTATTTTATTTAAAACCGATGTGAATTTTCGACAAAAATGAAAATATTTTATACTGAGGTATGCTGTAAATATAATTTTTTAGGAATATTGAAAGATATTCCCATCGTGACCACGATAATGTCAATCAATTTCTATTTGTGTGAAAATTAAACTGAAAATGAATAGGTATAACATCGTTGAAAATGAGGGGAATCTCTGGTTTGTTGCCGCCTGATAAAAGAAAATATGATTGAAATTGAAAAATAGGTGCTATAAATTGGTTCGAGATGAGATGAAAAAATTCAACCGAAGTAAAAATGAACTATTGAATATATCATTATGCATATTATTGAAAAAAGTAGTGTATGATTTAAAAAAAAATGCAATTCCCTATTGATATCTTATCACAAGAGTTGTTCCAAATAGTAAGTCTAGATTGGCGTCTTTAATTTTAAACAAAATTTCAATACTAAAACTATTTTTTCTTATGGGCCTTCAAATATCCATTATTCAAATGAATTGAATCATTTGTACATCAACATAATAGATACATGATATCAATTTTGGATGTATTCTGCTTTGTTAATTGGTGATTCACATATATTTCAGGATAAAATAAAAATTTATCTGTTCTTATTTGTACACTGATGAACGTCAGCATGGGAAAATAGGAAACTGTGAGAGATACAAAGTCAGTTGAATTAATAAACAGTGGCCCATTGTAGAGCATATTCGAGTGACCTTTCAAAAACTTGAGAGTTGCAAACTTGAATCCAGCCATTTTCCAACTTTTTCCGACGTTATTTAAGAAGATATTAAAAAACAAAAACACTTTCACGTTGCCACTTTTGAAGCTGTACAAGATGCCGTTTTTAATCTGACGTTTCGACTCCAAGAAACCAAGATTTTGTTTTTTATTTGAACCGGGAAAAGAATCACCCGGTATAAATCACTCTTCTTTGCCACAACTTCACTAATGTATCTTCAAAGTCATTCAATATCCATTCAAGCTTTGAAATGGACAACTTTCTTCTAATTTAACATACGGTTTCTGATTTTCTCATGTTACAATCATTATCACTTAGACTTACATTTTAATCTATTTCTAACAATCCAGTTTGGGTTCAATAACGAAACCATCGTTGTATTGTACAACTGGCTAATTTGGTAGTTTATGTTGATATGCTTTCGTTTTCTGTGATATTTTGTTAATCTTAGCATGTTTACCAGGTTTTATTATCATTTTTATTTTCAATTGTTAACTTGAGGTGAATGGAATGAAAGATTGAAATATTCAGTGGAATTTTGTCGTAAGTCTCACAATTTTTGCAGTTCGTAATTTTTTGTCTCTTGTCCCACATTGTTTTTTTTGTATCAAACAATAAAAATCCTAACTTCTACCCTGGCTTTCCAAAAATTATCCATATCCCCATTCTGGAATGTTGAGCATGTTTTGGTTACCATTTTTCTACATTTATAATATAGTTTAAGGTTTTAATTTGGTTTTTGTACAGTGAAAATAAATCTAGTCTTTTTGTACTTATATATTTAATAATACAGTCTGAAAACTTATAACACAAGACCATATTAAGTTCCTCCACAATATGGAATGAAATGTACCTTAATTGAATGTTATTTCAATTGTTTCTGGACTGTATTTAGAAATGAAAAAGAAAGAATTGAAAAGGTTCTAGTTTTATAGAACTTTTGTGCTCTTTGAGCTAGAATAAATGTTTCAAAGTATGAATTCAAGGTTATAGTACCTCTAGTGAATATTATTTATTTGGTCAGTCAATTTTTTTACTTGTTTTTTGTATATTGAAAAGGTTGAGTGAAGTGTATCGAAATTTAATATATTATTGAAAATGCTCGTTTTTTATTCGATTCCAAAGAAATGCGATTTGAAGACCAAGAGGTTTTAAATAAATCAAAAAGATTCAGATTTGATTGGACATCAACTTGATAGGGGAAATCTAGTTGTAAACAATAACTCTCAATAAAAACATGTAAAGTTTACAATGAACTTTATAACATTCCTTGAAAGAATGACTGATGAAATCATTGCTCAAAATTATCCTAATAAGGTCAATATTTTTGACGCGAGTTTTTTCGATTTTAACGTTGACGGTTACAGCTCGTCAAATATAGAAAGAGGTTTGAGAATTTCTTATCTCTCTCTCTTTCGCTAGTACTGACATTCTAAAGAGCGAGAGAGAGAGAGAGAGCAGAAATTCTCAAACCTCTTCCTATATTTGACAAGCTGTACTTTTGTTTTAATAGGCTCAACTTTGGTTAGAAAAAAAGCGGAAACTAAACAAAAGAATTTACATAGAACGGGATACAGAAATGCTAGGTGACGGACAACTGTCAGTCTGTAGTACCACCGTATAGAAGTTTACTTCTATATGGTGGTAGTACTATCATTTGAACGGATCCATTATGGCGGTTATGGCCAGTATGTGGTTCAGGTTAACTTCAGTAGGCTGAAAATTACATTGTTCAATTATTATTCCTAACCCTTATACTGCTCTGATAATTTCGATAGCTCATAATTAAGATTTTTTAGTTGATTGGATTTTTCTAACCACACAAGCCCTAAATCCTTCACAATGATGAGTTGCAGGAAGACTGTTTATATTATTTCTTGAAGGCGTGTCCCTATTTGTGCATAATATATACAGAAAAAATATTCTGCTCGTCCAGGCTAGTACGTAAATTTGTGCATTTAATTTTCTAATGACGTGTGCAGTTATTTCTAAATTCAGCTTTTCATCAAAATAAGTTCCTAAGAATTCAACTGTCTTCCTCAATACAGCTGCCCTGAATGCGGAAGTCTAGTTGAAAACATTTTTTTAAGATTGTGGAATCAGATAAATGTTATTATTCTAGTACTATTCAGGAATAAACAATTTACTATCATTTAACTGATGTGTACTAGTGTTACATTTCGATTTAACATCATTATCTAATTTTTTAGATATCAAAAATAGCAATTTCATTTGAAAATAATTTAGACACTATGGAACCCAAAATGAACCCTTGCGATATCCCGTATCCCGTATACTTTATTAGCGTTGATATGGTATACGGGATAGTTACCTAACTAGTTAGTTAACTAAATGGTTGCGAAAGAAAATGCTGATAGACTGCTGTATATATTTCAAGAAAGTTTCTATCCAGTCCAAATGTGTTCTGATGGTTATACTGTATTTGGATAACTCAACTAAGGATGAATGCCGGCGCAGTTTTGCTGAGACCTTGATTGCTGCAAAGATCTGTCTCAAAATAAGAAAATGTACATCACCTCAGTGAAATTTCAGCTATACTGGGATCCATTTGAATGAACCAAGTAATGCATTATTATCATTTTTGAATTTAAAAAAGGTTTGTTGGACACGACCCTAATTCGAAACTTCCATAAATTAGGACGGTACATAGCATTATCAACCAGAGACATCTATTATCGGGGAGGCGAACTAAGCGGAAACATCTAAATAGCAGGTCTACAACTTCAGATATTTGTTTTTAAGGAATTGAAAATGCAGATGTCAGTGAGACCATCAAATTTGAATAAAATCGTTGTGGCAAGGTTCATACAACGATAAAATCCGAATTTCCTTTATTTTTAGTAGTGAATACCATAATCTTTAAGGCCCCGTTAAGAAACGTAACTCCATATTTTCTTATATTCACTCATAAAATCTTTTTAACGGGGAATACATTATTGCTCTGAAGAAATTTTCCATTGGAAGTTGGATACAAAGAATTGTTCCAAATTTATCATCATAATCCAAAGAAATAACGAAATATAATAGATTATCAAAAATTCATACTCAGTGATGTTACAGAAATAAAAGACTTAGGTTTATTCCTAGACAGCTCACTTTCATTTCAGGCCCACATGTCAGCCACTGTTAATAATTCTCTAAAAATGCACCTCAGATTTCACTGATATCAAATGCCTAAAAATTCTTTACTGTTCTCTGGTAAGATCTCATTTTGAATACGTATCTTCTGTATGGAACCCTTCATACGATAGGTTACCTATTGTGTTTCCGGATTTGGCAACCCTAATGTTGCAATCTGGCAACTGACAGCTCTATCGTAAAGTTGGACATTTTTGAGCGCTATTTGTGTTGTTTACAGTATCTTGAAAGATTCACTTGGCTCGAAAATGGAATTAAATCATGAACATTTTCGTGCGCTCATTTTTTACAACTTTCGCCGTGGATTAACTCAGCAACAGTGCATGGATGAACTTAATTCAATTTTTTGCGATGAAGCTCCATCAAGGACCAGTGTTTATCGATGGTATGATGAATTCAATCGTGATCGTAGTTCACTCCAAGACGAATTTCCTGAAGATCGTCCATAATCAGTTGTTGTTCCGAAAATTATTGATGCTCTACGCGAACTGATATTGCAAGATCGTCATGTGACCTATCGTGAGATTGAGACATACACGTGTATGACATCGTGACAGGTGATGAATCGTGAATTTACGCGTATGAGCCCGAAAATAAACATCAGTCGACTGTATGGGTGTTCCTAGAGGAGCCAAATCCATGGACATGTCTAAACCGTAACACTAGAACAACGCAGAACAGTCAATTCTGAGTGCTACAAAACCATTTGTTTGCCAGTTGTCTTCCAAGAAATCAGGAAAACCAACCTCCGAAGACGGATCACTCTTCACCACGACAATGCGACCTCTCACACATCGGCTCAAACAATTGCATTTTTGAGCACCCAAAACATCGATTTGATGAGTCATTCGCCGTATAGTACTGACTAAGCACCGAATGACTTCTTTTCATTCCCGTACTTGAAAAAACAAACTGAGAGGTCAACGTTTTTCGACACCTGAAGAAGCTGTTCCTGCATTCAGAATACATGTTTTGGAGGTACCTCAATCAGAGTGGCAAAAGTGCTTCGACAAATGGTTTAAACGCATGCAAAAGTGTATAGATCTTCATGGGGAATATTTTGAAGAACAATAAAGTGATTTTCGATGATTAATATTTGTTTTTGTTGTATAATCCCGAAATATAAAAGGCAACCCCAGTAAGACGGTTCAAAAAGGGTATATTGGGAATTGACTAAAAGCTTGACAGAAAGTGATTTTCTGATCCGATGTCTCGAATAGAACTGTCACACTGTCACAGGCAGTGAATATGGCCTAAGCTCCTGAAGCCATTAACCATATACCTAGACTTGTCCGGTTGAAGATTTGATGTGTGTGCATGGTCTGCTGCTCATTCCAACAGAGATTTTCATCAAATGAAGAGGTAATCACCTTCGTGAATAATTATATTGCAGAGAAAAACGGCGAGTACTATTTGGACGGGTTACAGAGATGGAAGCATCGCTGAGAAAAGTGTATAGAGTTAAGAGGAGACAATGTTGAAAAATTGAAAAAAATTTTCAAAAAAAAATCTTGTATCTTTGTTAGGTCGGGAACTTTTGAGAACACCCCATTCAAACTCTATGATATTAAAAAAAATTCCCGCGTTCATTGGATAATCTTGCTATAGTGATAATTCACGTCCCGTTACAAAAATCTGATCATCACCTTCCATCACTCCAATCTCTTTTCAATATTCTTGACAAATTTGAGCTCTCAACACTACTAACACTACTGCTCAATATGATGGATATGGAGTTGCAGAAATCGCTGCCGATAATTGGTTTCAAAACTATTCTAATTGAGATAGAATTCCTACAAAATGTAGCGAAATGCCTAACGGGCAGAATTGATTCAATGGAAATCATTAAGTTTGCTGAAAAAATATTATGAGCGGCAAGTATAACGGACTTCAATAAAGCCATTTACAATTCAGTAGTACGTGTTCCAAGTCAATTTTGTGTGTTGCAACGTGAAGAATAATCACATTAGTATCAATCTGTCGTTCGTTGCTAATTAAAAAAAAATAGGGCGACACGAGAGACATACCAATTTCCAAACGATCCAAATGCGAGATACCGCGAAACACGGAAACGTCTTCACAGTTCGAAATGACCGAATAATATCTTGCCACTGGGCCCATTAGAAAGTCGAAGATAAGATCGTACATCTGTACACGGAAAAAGGCCGATATCTAGGGATAATCTAACGGCAAACAAAACGACATATGCACGACAAACGAAGACGAAAACATTAACGGTAGACTTTTTTCAAGGGTGGCGAACCAGGTCGCAGAGCCACCCTTAGAAAAATATCCTGTCCTCGCGGTGCACAATTGAAGTTTCTCGACTGGTCGAGGGGTAGTAAAAGTAAACGACCCCGAGTTTTTTCCCTTCGATTAGACGTCTTGCGATAATCGCACAAAAGCCGAATGCATTTCGTAAAGACTTTTTGCCTGGGCCTTTCATCGGCGAACAATGCTCCGACGGGGTTCCTTTCTTGCACCTGGTCGGGGCGCACGAGACCCGCTACGAGATGCTGCTGCTGCAGGAATCCTGGAGGAACAATACCGTCTGGAGATGCGCGACCGATTGTTCCGATGACCCTCAGACGGATACGCGAGAAGAGATTTATTGGCGAGCATCAGATGGTCTGGTGACGCCCGCACGCTTCATTCACTCTCGATGAAAAGTCGTCCTTTGTTGTCCAACTTCCTCAGGTAGGATAATCGGGATCTTATGCAGCTTCCTTCATGATTCCATCATGATTAGTTTCGAACGATCTGGGTAGTTAGTTGATTGGGAGCTATTGTGTGAATTCCGGTGGTAATATGTCAACTAGTGATAATATACCCCGAATTTGGTAACTTTGTTATCACCGAAAATCTTTCAAATAAGGAAACTCATAGTTTTTATGCTCGTTAAGAGGTAATAGAGTAATCCACTTTTGATTTTACGAGTAGAATATATTTTATCTAGTAGAAAATAATATTTCCTCTATGTGATGGATCTGATGGAACACTCGATGAAAATCCACAACGTATTCAAGTAACACTTTGAAAGAGTTGTGACTAAATTCTACCTAATTAGTGCTTTATATAACAATTTGATTCAAATTACGTTCTACCTAATTAATGACTAACAATTTTACAGATTTGATGGGAAAGATATCCCAGATATCCCAGTTTGTATGCAGAGTACCTTAAAAACCTGTTTTGAACACTATCGAGCATATCAATATCCACATTATATGAGGGCACCAGATTGTGGAGTTATATGCGATAATTATTGATCTAACAATTGAACAATATATGATTTTTAAGGAAGAGAGAGAGACAATTCCTCTGCAGGTCTAAGAGTGAAACCTAACATTTTTAGGACTCTAGAAGTGACATTTGCAATATGAGATTTGAATGAAATTTGTAGCCGTTACTACGTGGTAGGAGATAATCATGAAAATTGAGAAATTTATGACATTTGTTTGTATTCAATTACAATAAGTTTATATCACACCAGCGTACAAAGTTAGATAAATCGTACTGTAATATTTCAGTATCAGATGAGTCATGAATAACTTTAAAAATCTTCAGTTCATCAGCAAATATTACGACATGTGATATTTGTTAATAATTGTTATTAACTATTCGAGTAATTCTAGAAAAATTCAAGAGTGGTGAGAGGTTAAAATGTTGTTTATCGTTCAATAGGAAATTTAATTGTTTACTTTCATTAATTTCCAGGGATTTTAGTAGGTTTGATTTTTATCCTTTTATTTTTGTATGTATTACGTCCTAGTTTATCTCGAAGTCTTGGTTGTTTTTCACCAGATGGCATGCATAGGATGAATTGGTTCTCTTTGATTGAAAGTATCTTTTGTGTTCGAAGATTCTGGTTTTAAAATTTCTAGACGTTATTCCAATATAAATTTTTTTGCACGAATCACATTTTACCTTGTAGGTTCTCGCTTCGTTATCCTTGTCGATGTTGGATTGGTTGCTTTTTATATGTCCACTTAAGGTGTTATCAGTCTTGTGCTATGTTGGCGTTCTTTTAGTTAGTAGTCTACTTATCTTTTCTGATGCCTTTTCTGTATACGTCGGTGTTTTGGAAGTGTTAGTATTATCTTTGATGTGGGGGAATACATGTTAAATGGCTTGTTTGAATAGTTTTTTGTCGAGGGTATGATAGATCACGCCATCTGTTTTATCAAGTTTAATTCTTTATTGAAATTCCCTGCTGACATAGTAATACTTAAAGAATCTGTGGGTCATGCTTTAGCGAGCTGCTAGTTCAGGTTGAAAAGGGTAATTAAATTGGTTGTTGATATTTGTGTCGGTATGGGTTGGTTTGTGATGAATTGCGAAATCATATTTGTTGTTAATTTTTGTGATTGTCAGGTCCAAAACGTTTATCAAATTATTGGTTTCAAGTTCTACTGTGAATATCATTTTTTGGTGAATGGAATTGATGTATTGGAGGTCGATGTGCAACTGTGAAACATGCTAAAACATCATCAACATATCTATACCATTGAATTGAATTAATTTTTTGTGAGTTGGGTGTTGTCGAACAGTTTTTCCAAAGTTGTCCCTGAAAATTTCAGCAAGTAAGGGGCTCAAGTAATTCTCTGAGCCCCCTACATTTCAGTTCATTATATGGTAGATAAATAATTGTTAACTTTTTGAGGGCAGAATTCAACTTTTAGGATAGCAGTTTTTGAATCTTCATCATAACGAGCAACCAAGGTGGCATCTGCAAAGAGGTTTATAAAATCACAGTCAATAAAAAGATCTATGTCATTTGAATACAAAATAAAAATAAGTGACCCGAAGTGGTTAGGAGAATGTTCGCACGCCTTCTTCAGAGCGTTCTAATTAATTGTGTTTTCAGGAATAAGCATTATACTGCTCACTTGTGAGGCATCTTGACTTATAGAGGTTATATTACCTAAAATGACATGAGCCACAACTTCAAATACATGTTTCAACATTTTGGAATCCAGAATTACATAAATACTGAATTCAATTTCCAGTGATCTGATAATCTAGAACGCTCACTTGGAAAAACTTTCACACAAATCCAAACTGTCGCTATGGACATGTCTAAGGAATTGTGGTAAAACTTTGGGTTTAGGTCCCAAACAAATCCATTGGATATATGTGATGATTGTCAGACCAATGATCACTTATGGAGCAATTGCCTGGTGGCCAAAAGCTTTACAGAAAACGGCTCAGGCGAAGCTCTCTGGCATACAGAGACAGGTTTGTCTGGCTATTTGTGGTGCCATCAGTTCCACACTGTCAGCGGCCATGGAGATCCTTCTAGAACTACCTACTCTCCACATTTGTCTGGAGAGAGAGGCTAGATAGACTGCTTACAGACTTGTGCACATCGCCAATTGCACAAAGCAATTTAATGCAGAGTCCGCTAGACTACTGGCTGACACTAGAAGTCACAGCATTCTGGGAATGACCTCTGATTTTATGCCTCCCTGTCAACTACGAACTGCCTTATAAAGTACTTTTCCCGAGTAGAGAAGACTGGATCCTCCCGGAGAAGGAAATATTAAGAGCAGATAGTTGTTGATTCACAGATGGATCAAAAACACCTTTAGGCTCTGGTGCGTGTGTTTTCAGTTGCAGACCCAGGACAGAGAAATCAACCTGCCTAGGGACATATGCGACTGTATTCCAAGCGGAAATCTTTGCTATTGAATTGTGTGCGGAGAGATTGGTAAAATCCAACCTTACACACAAGACAATAAAGATTTTCTCGAACAGTCAAGCGGTATTGGAAGCTCTTGACTCCTACCGAGCAACGTCTAAATTGGTAGCAA
Organism: Leptinotarsa lineolata; assembly: GCA_015342045.1. Classification (NCBI taxonomy): domain Eukaryota; kingdom Metazoa; phylum Arthropoda; class Insecta; order Coleoptera; family Chrysomelidae; genus Leptinotarsa; species Leptinotarsa lineolata. The sequence goes on from WOGR01000812.1 coordinate 22,408, forward strand.
ATTGCCAAAAACTACTCCCCTCAATAGGAAGACTCAACAAATTGTCTCTGGTCTGGATTCCTGGCCATACTGGCCTGGAAGGCAATGAGGCTGCTGACTTCCTTGCAAAGGAGGGTGCTGCAAGTAGCTTCATCGGACCAGAACTTGTCATTGGCATTACTTTAGGCTTTGCCAAACAAACATTGAACACCTGGATGGCAAGACGTTTTAAAGACTTCTGGCAAAATCTTCCAGAATTGGCTCACTCCAAGGCGTTCATTCACCCT
>WOGR01000813.1:0-22673 GCA_015342045.1 Leptinotarsa lineolata
AACGTGGATTTAGTGCTGTGGCAACGTTGCTAACTAAAAAGAGAAATCGGTTGCAGATTACCGAACGCGGTGACTTACGGCTGTTTTTGAGTAAATTTGAGCCTGATATTAACAAACTTGTCAAAAATCATAAAATTCATCCTTCACATTAGATTAGTTTTAAAATTCAAATTGAAATGTTTGTTTTAATAATATGAATAAAAGTTTTCCTAATATTACAGAAAGTCTTATTTTCACATGACACACATAATTCAATTAATAAAATAATGACTTCTTCTTAAGATATAGTAGAGTAAAAAAAATTAGGGGGGCGCTAGAAAATAACGAATTCTTGAGGTGGGCGGTAGACAAAATAAGTTTGAGAACCTCTGATATATAACAAATCAGGGGTCTATAAACAAACATCTGGATCCTGCCCAAAAGTACTTCAAGAAATTTTAAATGGAGAATCTCTGAACATTAAAGAAGTTTTGAATTAACAATGTCAACATGGACTAAGACATAGGTATTACATACACAAAATAGCTGCATTAGATAGAGGATTGATTCTGGTAAAATAGTTACATTTCAAGGAAACAATATTCCAATTACTTATTGGAAAACACGTAATTTATAAACCTGTTACATATTGACATTTTTATAAATAACCTGTTTTAATCAATATCGAACATCAGCATTTTAAGATTTTTAAACAGTTAATTCATTTTGGTGTCAATTTCCTGCTACCCCGGTCTCCAAACTGATAATAAATGTGGATATTTTTGAATATTACACTAAAAATATCCATTTCAGAAACTGTTACAGATGTAAAGTGTGTTTTATGTATAATATCGTTTAAAAAAAACAATAAACTCAGTATTCAACCAAATACTCTAACAATGTAATTTTTTAATGAGGGCCTCCTGTTTATTATTAATAAAAATAAATAAAAAAATACCTTTCAGTTCCTGTTCTTGGCTCTACAGCTCTAATTGTATGGGTACTTCTCTCAACCAATAGCACATCATCCACGTTTTGTTCATCTTTACTAGAACATTGGACAGAAGTACATTCATAGTAGAGTGTTCCAGATCGAAAACCAACTCCATAAGTTCTTACATCAATTCCCCCTAAAAAGCCAAAAATGTTATAAGAAACAAGCATCATTAATGAAAGTCATTCAGCATGGATTCAGCTTATATAATATATATAGTTAATCCGTCAGAAATGATTAAAAAAGTAGTTAAAAAATGTACGATTTCAAAAATATTATTCTTTACTCATCATGGATTTTAGCATCCACATAATCTCCGACATCTGCATCCGTATCATTTGATGTCAAGTTTTAAGAAAAGCTAACCTCCGTAACGACATGTAAAGAAAGTAGCAGGATAAGAGTGGCGCTGGCTCGCGGGCTTTTTCATATTGCTATCTTCTTTTGGACAATAATACCAGTTAGCAAACCAGTAGTACATGCTATCTATTGTAAGGTAATCTACCTAGAGTGAACAGCATACAATGATTTCAACAACATATTCAATTATCACAAATGTTTAAATTGTGTAGATTATTTTTTGTTTCTCTGCAGATAACTTTAGATATGGGTTGCTTTAAAATTGATGAATCCATTTGCATTCAGTGCAAATTCTATCAACTTTCACCATTGTATGAGTTCACAAGATAATGAATTTTAAAAATTTGCCTTCCATACTTTTGTAGCTGACAAATACTTATTGAGAAACTATGAATGCTAGAAAAAATAATAGGTAATTCAATCTATTGCCACAGATGCTTTGAGGCTATGGTAAAATATCGTCATATAAGATCCCATCAAATCTATTATATTGGTTGGAAAACCTTTATATTGTGTAAATGACTAGATAATAATAATTCTACTATGTAACACTAGATGGCCTTTTGTAATTTTTACCTGCTATAACAAGATCATCCGAATAGCGAAATGATGATTTGAGGAGTTCTTCAGCAGTTATTGGTATGGGATCAATAGTTGAACCATCAAATTTATACAGAGTTCCTGTCAAAGAAGGAATTATTCTAATCCATTCACCATTATTTGTTAGCTAAAATGAGATATTTTTTATCAATACAAATTCCTGTTCCGTGGATTAATGCACCAGCAACAACAATCGTGCATGAGCATACATGCTCCACTGTATATGTATACTCATAATATCTACTTGCAAGAGTCTCTAGTTATTCGTAGTAATAAATGGAAAACATGAATTCCTATGACTTAAGGCTGGTGCATGGATCCACTCCGAGTATTGTTTTCTGTTTACCTCAAGTTTATGAATATTCGATAACAGTAAAGGTCCTGGTCCAGTTTCTAATTGCCAAACTAATGAACCAGTAGAATTGAGAGCCGATAGTTTTCCATCTAATGTACTGACAATCACAACACTGAAATCAAAGTTGTAGACTTGAAATGAAACCCCACATACAATTCTATGAGGGAATCCCAACACTTACCCAGATTCCTTTGTATCTGGACAGTGAGGCAGAGAAGGAATTTCAACGCTGACGGAAATTATTGAGTGGAAAAAAGTCAGTAAAATTAGAAGAGAATACATCTTCAAATTATAACATTTTAGGATAACCACAAATATCAAATAATCATTCGATTTAACAAAACACCAATAAGAAAATGCATCCAACTGTCAGATCACAGAATAGTAAATATTCTGTGGTCTGATTTAAGTATGTTCGTTTAAAACAAATCTGAGCGCCCGATTTGGTCGCTTCGATCCGTAAGCGTTGACGTAAGCAACTGACTTTTTTCATATTGTTTGTAACTGTCTTAAGGAAATAAATGATTATTATTATTATCTGTCGTCTCAGTTATATCTGCTCTGTGTTCAGTGTTCGGTATTTATGAGAGCGACGAAAAAAATGTGATCAGTTAGCTCCTAGATCAATGTTAGGATCAGACACATTTTTCAGTAGTCAGTTGTCATATTTGAAAAAAATCACTCTTGTTTGTCAGAACATCACTATCTTCAGAAAAGAGTTCGTGACACATTTTTACTGCACAATAATGTTTTCTTTAAAGCTAGTCATTCTCAAATAGTTGTGAAAAAATGTTTGCATTTCAAAAGGAAAATTATAAAATACAGTTTTGTTGTAGAAGAAACTTTAGTGACCATATATTAGAGGTGATGACATAATACCACAAATCTCAGCTTGTTATTCAGATAGAATCAAGCGTTTGTTTAATATATGTCGCTCCGATGACTCTGTGAGCATGTGGTATCAAATATACATTTGCTCGCTCGGCTCTAAATTTTCAAAACCAAACTCACCTAGTATATATACCTGATGAACTTGAACCGAGAATACTAAATACGACAAACGGAAATACATTCAAACACAGATTACAGTGCTCTGTGCTAATAAACACCAATCATGTTGTGTTGACAGAAACCATAATGTACGGCTGGCTTATGTTGCTGGCTTCGTGCATTTATATTGTTTCTGCAACCAATTGTTGCACTTGGCTATACTGTACCGATGACAGCTAATGAGCGAGAAATACGTGTCTTCATATTTTCTGGGAGCTTCGTTCCTAAATTTTCCCTTCCACTCGCTGAATTATCATCTATATCGTATACTGGCCCGGATGTTACGCAGGTTGCTGAAGCTGCCTCGTGATGACTTTAGTGATATTTCTAACCCGAGGTGACCTGATCGAAACCACAATGTGCGGCTGGCTTCTGTTAACGCATAACTCCGTGCATTTGTGTGTTGTTTCTGCGACCAAGTGTTGCCTAACCTCGCATATGGCTATACCGTACTGATGACAACTTATAGGCCAGAAACATGTCTGTGGTTTGCATATTTTCTGAGTGATTTGTCCATGAATATTCTACCCGATAAATTATCATCCATATTGTAAATGGACACGGATATCACGCAGGTAACTAAAGCTGCCTCGTGGGGCAGGGAAACTTACGTTTTCCCTTTGTAAGTAATAAAAAGTTTTGAAGAAAGTATTTTTCGAAAGTGGGATATAACGAATTGGCGCAGTCGGCAGGATTATTCAACACTTTTGGAACATGAAGCAGCCTAACCATTGGTGGTGGATCCCGATCCTACAAAAGAACTAACAACCCTAGCCTATATTGGACCACAGCAGGACCGTCTCTTGAACAACGAACGCACTCTAACAGCTACCTATCTACCTAATTAGAGCATATACTTAAGCTTACAGGCTAACGAAGACAACATGACAGTTAATCGATAGAGACGACGAAAAGAAAGAAAATACATACGGTGAAGGTATCAAAGATAATCGTATTTTAATTTGAAATGAACATATAAATGGCCTCTCTGTCGTTTCAGTGTAGTATAATGGCTTAAGATGTGCAAAAAACGGAACAATAATTATAGAGAGGTCTCTGAAACAAATATGGAATCATTGAGAACTTTTTTTTTCAAAATTATAATAGCACCATTAGCGTAAGCCTGTTGCTCTTGTATCGTGATTCATAAAGAGAAGTAGCATTTTATGTATACACAAAATCCTCTCAGATGAATTCTTCACTAAAAATATAAATTTGCTAATAATTGCGGATGAGTTTAATTTTTCATTTTAGGATTTTCTGGAAAGTTCCATGAATATTGTGAATATATTCTTACTCTACATGTTTTGTCTATGGAAAACTTTATACATCTTTTAGAACATAGATTTTACGCTAACTCACTTATCACATCAACATTAAGGTATGTGTAAGATTCAATCTTAGTCATCTCTTGATGTTCTAGTGTGACAAAATTGTTTTCGTTAGATTCGTTTTCGCCAGATTATACCTGTCAAATGTACAGCAGTTTCTTTCATGAAACTTTGTTGAATATCTTAAGAGTTGATTTCTTATAATTTTGAATTATTTCAAGGATACTTTTAAAGTAAATTACTTTGAAGATTATCATGTTTATCAAAGTAATACTTTCGAAGGTTTTTCATTTATAACTCAATTCCAAAGGCCTTTCCAGGGATGAAGAATAATTTCAAGTATATTGGTGGCTCAATAAAAAACTTTTGAAAAGTTTTCATACCTGGTTAACTATTTCTTTTACCGGAATATTTCAAAAGAATTATTGATTGTATTGTTTTTCAAGTTCTGAAACCAAATAATTTGTGAGTTGCTTTGTTGAATGAAAACATGAAATCATGATTTGAGAAATAGTATAATTTTATTATTGTATTTACATGAAACACAACAAAGTTCATTAAATGTTAATACAAAATATATCAACTTAAAATACAAAGCTTATCACAATGTAATGTGTATGGAGTAATTTGCCTTCAAAAGGAAATTTGTACACATATTAAATACATAATACTTAACCCTATTACTAATAATACAAATCACAACGTATTTTTGGTGGAAAATGAAGATCATATTTTATAAAAATATATAAAAAAATGGAAAGCATAAATAAATAATTTCTAAATCGTACAATCAACACTACAGTGTCTAAACAATTACTGAATATCAAGAAAACGTAGTATGGCTCTCCCAGGTATTTCTGACTGGCAAAGCTTCTGTACAACTGTTGGTGCTTCATCAGCTGCAAATTCTGTGTGTGGAGGGGGTTTTATATAACCTGCTGCTACATACTCCACTAACTGCCTGAGTTGTTCAATGGATCCCTGAGCAACAGCTTCAATTTTCTGATTTCTCTCATGGATCAACCTTGAGAATTTCGGAAGTAAACGTTCAGCAACTTCTTCACTTACTAGAACAACACCCCCCTGAAACAAAATGAAGTATTTACTCAGTAACTGAATTTTGATTTTCTACAGTTACAACTCTTGAAATGCCTTCTTGTTTGGCTAGCTAGGAGAATATTTTGTTACTGTTCAACTGTCTCATTACAGCTGCCAAATAAATGCTTCCTGAATGTTTAGTAGTCTACAATTTATTGTAGACTACTCGGGATATTTCCCGAGTCAAATCCGGAAAAAAATTGATGGCAATTATTGCTACACAGCTTCTTTCTCTTACTAATACCATAGGAGATATTCGACCTAATTTTCTTTCCAAACACTGCATAATTTGTCAATTTCACTTACCGTATTCAGACATTGAAGAGACCTATGCAAGGATCGCGATGTGGTGCCAAAGTCAATAACAATATCTACTAAACCACTGCAAGCATCTTTGGTTCTCTCTATTAATTGTTTTTCATATAAATCTTCATTCCATTGTACTATATTGACCCTGTAACAATTTTAATGAATTGAGAATAGTTGATAATAATAGAAATAAGTTCTACAATAAATACTGATTTCAGTTCAAGAGGAAGAATTATATTGGTAGTGACCAAAAATTGAATGTCACTAAAAATCACTGATATGACAAAAGTTGGCAGTTTTTTCACTGAATTAATTTTTAATCATCTGAAAACTTCAATGACCAAATACACGCAACATTTACAGAACCTATTTCAATGAAAAAGTTGATTTCAAGATGTTTCCAGCCACCAAGTAATTCATTTGTAATTTCTATGGTAAAAGGTCATGCTTACAATAATCCATGTTTGTATATTAGATTGTCTAAGTATTTCAAATAAAGTATTGATTGAAAGAAAATTGAAATTAAATTAAAAATTCCAAAGGTGTTGAAAGGAAAACACATAAGAAAAGAAAAACTATCAAACTGGCCTCCTTTTAATAAGAAAAAAAATCTTACGTTTTGAGTTCTCCTGCAGCTAACATGAGACCTTCATCCTTCAAAGAAGCCACAGTGATTTTGACCCTGTTTTTGTATTCTGGGGTTTTGAAGTGATGCTCAGCAATCCTGAGCGCCCAAAGGGCTAGTCCTCCGGTGCCCACAATAAGTATTCGTACAATATGATCAGCAGCTCGTTCCTTCAACAATTCGACGACATGATCATGTGCATTAATAACTGCGTTTTTGGCCAAGAGAGCTCCAGTGGGAAGCATAGCAGCAACTCCCAATGGCAAATTATCAGGCACAGCAACAAGATATGACAAATCGGGTACTACAACAAACTCAGCATATCCATGGGGGATTCCATCATAAGGGTACAGAACCACACGTTTTCCAATTGTGAACTCATCTGAAGTCACGTTCGATCCCAGCTCGTCGACAACTCCAGCTACTTCATACCCTGGGAACAGAGCTCCATCACGCATCCCATGGTGAGCAGGGCTGCAGCCAGAATCTTCTGTGGACTGTACACTGGACACTGACGATATACTGGAAGTCGACGGAGAGCGATTGCGCATACGGTAGCAAGCTCCTGCGCAGACTACACGAATTCTGGCGCCGTTAACTGGAACATCCGGAACTGGAACCTCAAAGTTGAAGACACAGTCTTTGATCACCGAACCGGGTGATTCGATGGATACTTGGCGGCATAGCTTATTCATGTTTGGTCTGAAACAAAAATATTAGTAGGAATCATAGTCCTCTACAATATATTTCAAAAATATTCTCAGAGCTACATGGAGGAGTCTTCCATTTTATATAGCTATTTTCGTGGCTGTATTCCATAAATTCCCATCCGAATTACCAAATTTTTGAATATCATTTAGCCCACAGGAGACGCCACTGGTTAGTGACATTACTATAGAATATTTTTTAAGGTCAAAACACAAGCACTACAGGAAAATCCTTAATGCGCTTTAAGAGGGGTGCCTGTGCGAAACTAGCGATTCACATTGGATTTGAATCGCTGGAAATTAAATTCATTTGGAAAAACGTTCTCAGGAAGTTCATTTGTGTACTTTTTAAGTACGATGACGGGCACTTCATCAGGACCAGACGCCTTGTTGACACTGAGCTGATTCAAAATATGCCTGATTAGACGTTGTCGAAAAGTAGTTTCCGGCACTGTGGAATCTAGTGTGGGAATAGTGGGTGGTGCCTTTCTCAGAAAATTGACTGTGGAGTGGGACGCAAATTGATCAGCTAGTAGATTTGCTTTTTCTCTGGCTGTTCTTGCAATTAAACCATCCGCTTGTGTTATTGGTGGAATTGTGGATTTTGTAAAAGTTTTGATTAACAGCTTTAGCTACCGACCAGAAGGATCTAGACCCGTTGTGATTGGCAAGCAGTTTATCCCTAATTCTCTGATAGTGAAGTTTTTGCTTTAATTTATCCTAAGTTTGCAGCTGTTGTGAATATTAACAAACCTAGTTTGGTTTTCAGCACTGGGCTTTTTGCGCCACTGTCGAGATTTTTGGAGGTGACAGCTTGCTCACAATTTTTGCTGAATCAAGGTTTGCCGTTTGAAGTTCGTTTCCATAAATGATAGAATAACTTCCGTGACTTCAGAAGCACAAGTTGATGGATCATCAGAGCTGAAACAAACATCTCTAATGAACTCTCTAATGAACATACTAATGAACTGTCTAATGAACATACTAATGAACTATCGGTTTTCGAACTCGTGGTTGTTAAGAAGATTAATGCTCTTTTTTGTGTGATAGGTCCAATAATCGTTGCGCGTATTCAGAAAATACTAACGTGTTTGGAAATCCAATGGAATCCTTCCAATTGAAAGACATTTCATGAAATTCCCATTACAAAGATAACAATTTCGCTGAAGTGCCTGTAGCAGATTCAGTTTGACAACGTAATATATAACAAATCTATAAAAATGGAGGAAACTCCACATCAAGAGTGGACAATGATATCTGACCCTAACTATAAATATAAATAGATTATATGACCCTCCTTGGAGTTCATACATTCTATTCTACACGACTAATAAAATAATATGGCTTCGGGCTCCTTCTTCTTCACCCCAGTCAGGCAAAGCCGAACGAACCAAAAGCTATAACCATAGGGGAAGATGAAAAGTGTTTTTTCCTTCGGAAATGATGTCCTGCTAAACGCGAATTTCAATTCTCGTTCACCTCCGAAGATCCCAGATAAATGGAGGGGCGCTGTTGGATTATTCGAAAATTATGCGCGGCAATAGCGAAAAAGTATTTTTGCGTTATTGAAATTGAGACTATCATTGCATTCGGATGTAAGGAAAATAGAGAGACATTCATCAAATGAAAATGAATTTTCTGGTAGGGATTACTCTCATGTAGACTGATTCAATTCACATTTCTGTTGTCATCATATAGGAAGGACCAGATGGTAGGGCAAATATATCACAGAGAACTAATGCTTTCTTCTCTCATGACGGACTTTTATTTCAACGTCAACAAAAACCTATTGATAATCTCCTTACATAAGTGTAATGCGAATTTTGAAACTTTATAATTTGTTATTATAGGCTGTTCAAAAATAAGGTGGATGTTCAACATTGGATTAGCGGTTTTTTCATTTTTTATGTTGGTACATTCGTCCCGAACATATGTTCACAGTTTCAATTGTTTAGCGCGTTTAGTCATACCGTCATACCGTAGTCATACCTCAGCCACCATATTCACCAGATTTGGCCCCTCGCGACTTTTTTCTGTTCCCAAGATTGAAGAGATAAAGATCGAATCGCTGAAAGAGCTGAATGATATACCAAAAAGTGCTTCGAGGATTGGAAAAAACGCTGGTACAAGTTTTTGTATCTGAGGGGAACTACTTTGAAGGATACGAAATACAAATTTGATGAATTAATAAATATTTTTTGAGAAAAATTGAAATTCATCCTATTTTTCAGCAGAGTAGTATTCTGATTTTCCATTTTTTTATAAATGTCATTATTCATTTACTACTTCGATTCAATTCTTTTCTTATCACACAGAATGGTTACTTTCAAAAATATCTGAAAAATTATTACAAAGAAACGCCGAACAACGTTTGAAATATCACAGGAATCTAATAGGGATGCTTTTTGAAAATTTAGAATTTTTGGGCACAGTTTAAGGAAATTCATAATGTTTCTCAAATAAAACAGATTATTTTATTCTACTTGAAATAAATATATACAATTACTTCAGTTACTTCCGTAACCATTTGCGTTTTTTTTAGAATCGCTATTCACGGTCTCTATTCCTGAATGTGAATACATTATAGACAATTTCGCGATTCAGTGCTTTTAAACATTATGTTTAAAAGGTGATTTAAATTCCAGGGCCGAAACTTTTTATATGTCTTCAAGAATAGAAACGACTTAGATTTTCGTAGAAAAGGGAGGACAATATTTTGTGGAAAGTAAAGAAAGAAGCACTCACATCTTTTGTTGACGACTCATTCATGGGATATTTGACCTAAAACAGGGTTTTTCCGAATTCCGAAGTTTCTTGCAAATGCATAATCTGTACTCATTGGCGGATATTTAGTGACACTGAAGTGGTAAAAAAATATTTGCACATTCATTAAACGTGAAGCCTAGCATCTCAGTGAAAGTTCAATAATTTGAAGCAAACACCGCACTATTATTTACTATTATTCAATTCAAACCCCTCATATATTGTGTACTCATTGTCAGACGAAACAAAATTGCATATGTTTTTCAAGAAATTTTATTAAAACTGAATGAAAGTGAAATTGTCTGGATTGTGAAAATTTATTGTCTAGAAGACGGATGCCCAACTTTCCATTTCTATGGTTTTCTGCTGTATTTCCAATTTATCTGTCAGCGATCATCTTTTCGTATAGATACGTCGATAAGTGGCACGATGTGCGATCATAACGAACCCGAAAAAATGTTTTTCAACTGAAATGTTTGTTTACTACTGTATAGAAAGATATTCATTTATCTTCAAATAATGTGAAATACCTCGTGAAATACTCTAGTTTTGGGAAAGAAAGTTTTTGGCTTTCTACTACACCATCTTGATACAAAAAAAATGTGGGAATCTTCCAAAGAAAGAAAGAAAGGAAGCAATCATTTTTAAAAAAAGTAACTCTAAACACAGATGTATAGATCATGCAAAGAAGTAACTTTCAGACACAAAATGGAAGAAAAAGCATTTCTGAAACAGCTACTTTCATATAAACATTGAATTACACGAAAGAAAAAATTCTTTCGAAGCAAATACTTTCATATGAACACTGAATTATACAAAAAAACACTTTTTTCTACTCAGTTTATATTCCAAAACTCTTGTTTTGTATAGGTGTACTGGGAAATGAACTGTTAGATAATTTATATCAGGAAATATTTCATTTTTGCTATAAATGACGTAGAAAACTCACTGCGTTTCTCAAGGTAGCAAAGTAAATGACTGCCCAAGTAATTTATTGGCATCAACCAATCAATATTCAACTGAAAATTCATGAGAAAATCGTCTCTTCATAGAAGCAGTTCCAGTTGAAATATTCATTGCTATAGATGGTTGGAATTCTCTTTCTATTACTGTAGTTTATCTTAGAATGAAATTAACACCTTATTTCATATTCTAGCATGACAGTTCATGCGGATTTCGTATTAGGGTCCGACAAGTCCGAATAACACGGTGAACAAATGTTATGTATGATTATGCAAATACTTCCTGCATACTTATTGTCTGGATAATGTCGGGAAATAATTCATTGCCACAATAGTTTTCTTTTTCTTTCAACAAATTATAAAGCATAGTGTATGTAACCATATTAAAGTGATATACAATGGTAGTGCATTTGTATGTTTAATTCATGTGATGAGACGAAATGGCTGAGAATTTTGAAATAAGATTTCTGGATCTGAAAAGCCAATGTTACTATCTGTTGGCGCTTTACATGGAGCCTTATTCTCTTGATCATTCGAAATTGAAATAGCGCCAAACACCCATAAAATACTTCTCTCACTCCCTCTTTATCTCTTTGGGATTTAAGTTTATTACGACTAATCGCACTTATCTAATGAGGGTAATAAAGCTTAATTTACATTTTGAATTTCTTTCCTTCCATTGAAATTTAATATCTGAAAAATTTTGATTGTCTGAGGAGAAAAATATTTTTTCCTCATATCTGTTATTCCACTGTTCAAGATATATACTTTGCCATCTCTTTTTTTTAAGAACCCGTTGTCTTCCAAAACCTTTTTCAAAAGTTTGGAGCATATTCAGGAAAATTTCAAATGTTCCAAGCTTATTCTTAACGTTTCTGATTAGGTTCTTTATTCAAAAACATTGCATTTTTATCAGATTTTGATACTGGACCAATGGCTATCGTTTTTCTCAGGCCAGCTCGATACTATGCGTCGAGAAACCCCATTTCTTTTTTCTTTGGTTCAAATAGTGTCTTTGTGATAGAAGCATGGTTCACTTGAGCTATGCGAGAAAATAGCTAAAAGGAAAGATAGTAAGTTGGTCTAACCCCTTTGGACCTGCATGCTAAGGAGGCTGCGTACATGACCATGGTACGATTGCGTAAGGCTGTTGTAAATCTCGAAGTAGGAATGGGTCAATCAAGGCTAAGCCTATGGTGAGAAGCGCTTACTGCGCTAGCTCTACTGCAGACTAGAGTGCCACCAAGACTTAGACAACGCCTCGGTAGATAACAATATTATCCTGAGGTGGGTTAAAGGGCACGATAGGAGTAAAGGTAATCGCACTGCCGAGCGGCTGGACTAAGAATCTTAGGACCCAGTGACACCTACAGCCTGATGACTTCGATAATTGCGGAACTAGCCAAACGTTACACCCATGCTTAATCCCGAAAGAGATGGGATGGAATCAAAGGATGCAGTCTCACCAAGATTACCCTGGGCGACCCTGGGAAGCTGGAGCCGAAGAAATATCTGGCGATGACCAGGCAAAACCTACGTTTAACAGCAGGATTTCTAACTGGCCACTGTCAACTAAGGAAACACCTCCATACCATGGGGCTGGTGGACACACCTCTATGCAGGATGTTTGAACAGGAATATGAAACTGTCAGGCATGTCTTATGTGAATGTACGGAGTTATCGTCAATAAGAGAGTGTATGTTTGGCGAGTCTTTGCCAACACCTCCCGATATAAAGGAGATGTCTCCTAGTGACCTGTCCACCTTCTTGGAAAGGACAGGATGGATGAAGACCTAGGAGGACAACTTCCTGTGGCCTGAGTGCTGTGGGCCTACACTCGCACTCCCTACTCTACAGATACAGAGATAGTAAGAGATATTGAGATAGAGTATTTCTACTGTTTGTGAAGGATATTTCTACTGTTCCTAAAGGACATAAAAAAAATAAAATCATCAATTGTTTTTCTCAGACAACTGTGCCAAAATATGTCTATTATCTAGTCATCCGTATACCAATGAAACTATCACGAAAAAGATCAGTAAGCAAAAGATCACAAGAGCATAAATCTTAGAACATAGGGCAAGCCTCAATGAAACAGAACATAAGAGAATCAATAACGCTATCAGCACCAATTAACACCGTAATTACCTCAATAAAAGAGTCATTAGGGAGACCTCGCCCACCAATTAACCATCAAGAAATAATAATGAGCCAACAAATAGTATCTCGGGAATAGTGCGACTTTCTCGCATATTCATAAGTAACATTACAATTGAAGATGTCTACCTACCACTCATATTATGGAAACAATGAGAAGTGTTTTCCAAAATGGAGGACGATCAACAAGGCCAAAAATGAAGTGATTCCTACTCATGGTAATAAAATAGTATGACATTAATATTTTTTTTGTTTATCTGGACATCCACATGGCTTTTTTGTCTTGATTCTCTCGATTCTGGGACTCTTCAGTATATGAAAAGTATATCAATGAAAAAGTCGAGCATTTGTCCAAAATATTCTTCCTATTTATTTAATTGAGTCAATAAGGACATGTCTTGCTAACTTTACACAATATAACGAAGATGAACGTTAAAAAGTATTGTAAATAATAGTTATTCTATTACGGAACACATCTTTATATGTCCTGTGAGTTTGTATGGAATTTTCTTTAAAACGTTGCCAACATGCCAGGACTTCAATGATTAATTGTGGTTAATGTACAAATGTCATCCCAAATAAAAACCTTATCTACAAAGTAAACTAGGACAGGAAACAATTTTCTTTATCTTTCTGTAAATTATTGTCTTATCTCAGTGAATCACGAAATTTGAGTCAGCTACTTTTTAATTTTGTTTGCCAATTTTATCTTTTAGAATTTTTAACAATGTATCATCAAATGATCAGATAATACTTATATTGGAGTTGCCTGGAATTCATTCAGGTTTTCCCGATTTTAAAATAGGATTCAGTGTTAATTTCGAGCTCATCTCCAAGAATTGCATACTTTAGTAGAGTCACGGCTTATATGCAGGCAATATGGTATGGTAATAAACATTTTCTGTATTGGTAATCACAATTATTGTTGACTGAAAAAATTAATGAAGCTTTAAAGAATATGCAAATCTATAACAGATAGATGGAGAAAATAATCACAGATCGAACTATTTCTCACGTCTACAGGTGATGGCGGATATGTTGCTTGTCGTTCGCTTCAGCTTTGTTCGAGGTATGATACTCTGAAAGGATTTGATTTTTAATATAGGAAATCATCGGCTTCGTGTTGATGTAGGACACTACCTTGCACTAACGAGAGGCCAAATAGCCCGAAGCCGGTCTGCAACTGTGCCCGTTTCAATAATTGAAAATCGATTTCGGCAGTTGTATCGCCAAAAGCATATGCAGGAATTTCTTCTGTGAAGAATTCTGCACTGACAGCGGTCTGATATTTTGGATTAATACCATTCGTGATATTAGCCAGGGGCTAATTTTATCAAGTGAAACTAGTTAGTTTTTCATGAAAGTGGGCTAAACCCCGAAACCGGCCGTAAGAATGAATAAACGTAGTGTTTTCATTCATTTTATTAAAATTCAATGCAGTATCGTGTTTACAATTTTTAGCATAATCATTATTGTTATACTATTATAGTGTGAATTTTCCCTAATCATCAATGTTATTGTCCGGTAAATTTATGGTTTTTTACAGTGTGGACGTGTTTTGAGATTTTTGACGTTTTGAAGCCGCGAAATAATATCGAAACAAAGACACTTAATTTTATTTTTATTATAGTGTTAGTATACAAAGAAGCAATGACGTGTCATAAGTCGAAAGTATTTCGACATTCAACATGATACTTCTAACTGAACTATTTGGAGCACCTGTCTAAAGGAAAACAATATACGAAGCAATGAAAGGTAAGAAAACAAACCTCTAACTGGGTTGCCAACCTTGTGAAGGAGAATTTCATTCGTAACACCTCGGTGACTAATCCCAATGTATGTTTTAGAATTAACTAAAGCTGCAATAGTAATGCTGTGAATATATTTATGAACATTTACTTTGTCGCATACGTCACATTCCGTTAATAAAATTGAAGCGGTATTCAGAAATATAATAGCAGTGGGTCAAGCAGACTGCTTTATTTATGCCTGTTTATATTTTTAATGTTGCATTTAGCTATCGTAAACAGTAATAGTTTTCTGTATTTGACAGCTGATATAACGCTGTTTGTAATGAAATGGAGTGACGTTGCAGTGAAGATCATAGACAGTCCATGATTCAGGTCATTCAACGTGTTCATAGGAATTCCTGATATCGTTATCGTCCGTGACCACTATCATGACTTGCGAAAAATTATTGATTCTACATCCAAAGTACGGTTTGTAAGAAAACATGATCGGTTTTTGAAGTGAAACTTCTTTATGCGCGCTTGACTTGGGGAGTAAGCTTGTGAATGCGTGACGACTGCGTTACGAAAAGTGTGATTGGGCAAGGCGAACGTTGAAGTAAAGCAAACGAAGCAGTGCCCTGAAGAAGTATTTCATTAAATTCAAAACGTCGGCAAGAGAAAAAAGATTCGTTTGTTTCATGTAATTTTTTGTTGGTGTTGTCTTGAAGAATTTGGTTGTTTCAATGTTTTTTATTTTTATTATGTATCTAATATGTCTGATGGTTTTTAAAATAGTTATTTTCAACACGAAGAAACTACTTTTCGAGCCCCAAGGAAGAATTTATTTAAATTCGAAACGTCGGCAAGAAAACAATTGTTTTTTAGGAAAAATTGAACAAAGTCAAATGTTATGATTGAAATTTTCTTCCATGTTAGTCTACGTACTTTTCAGCCCAGCTGTTAGATTACACGTGACTTGCGGAATGATCACATATTAGCTGTCAACGATATCTTTGGTAATATTAGA
Source organism: Leptinotarsa lineolata (assembly GCA_015342045.1). Lineage (NCBI taxonomy): Eukaryota > Metazoa > Arthropoda > Insecta > Coleoptera > Chrysomelidae > Leptinotarsa > Leptinotarsa lineolata. Next base: position 16,048 of record WOGR01000813.1, read on the forward strand.
TACTTCTTCAATTAGCTCTAGTACCTTCTTATCAAATTATAAAAAATTATGCGTGAGCTTGATGCTCTGTTTCAATTTTCCCCAAATCAACTCGATGGGGTTGAGAACACAAAAATAGGGGGAAGGCTCAGTACGGTGTGTCCATACCTTTCAGCAATACTCTCCAGGGCATACACTTTTTGTCTGTGAAACTTCAAGTAGTTGGTTTTTGGTACAGGAATCTTCAAAATACAAATTGTTATCCATCAAAAAACTTTGTATTTCATCTTTCCTCGAATTTTTATTCGGTACTTTGATGAGCTGTCGCGAATGATATGAAGCGTTGTCAAGAACTATTACACTTTTCGCATCCAAATTTGGGATAAATGTGTTTTCAAACCATTTCTCGAAAATATTAGCTTCCATGTGCTTACGATAGCCAACAATGCAGTCCTCAAGTTTTTTCCACATAATTTCAAAGAATACGGAACCCATCCTTTACTTCCTCCGTAATGCACAATGATTAGTCGCGATCATTTGTTTGCAGGCATGTTAGGCGTACACATTCTCGAACCATCAGTCGTGAGTGTCATACCAAGTTTCGTCCAAATAGAAAATTTGCCGTTGTTCTTGTCTACATTTAGTTATTTGTTCTGAGTATTTGTTACGCAATTCCAATATTCGTCTGCTTTTCATAACTGCGTGACGTTTGTTTATTATTTTAAATCTTAATCCTAGTTTCTTTATTCAATTCTGAAGTGTTTTGTCACAGCGGCTCACGTTATGGCCGGTAGTATTCAATTTCTTCCTTATGATTTCAATTGTAGGAATCTCATTGCTTTTGTAACAGTCGTATATTATTTTTTCAATGATTTTGTTACATGAACATCTAAAGGTTTTGGTAGGATTATTTTTGACTATTTTATGTACAGATGAGCAAGGAATTTCAGTCAAATCTTGTAATAGTTTATTTCCCTCCAAACCAAACTTGAGATGTAGATACATACCTACTCTATCGTGTTTCAATATTCAAATGCATCCGAATCTTATTTACTGGTATCTCTTTTTCGTATTGTTCACCATCGCTATTGGAATCACTACACTGGAAAAAGTCTGCGTTGTTACAACACTCGTTATTACTATTAGTACTTGTCCAAGGACGCCACATTTTGAACAGATAATAAAAATTTCAAGTACATAATTATAACTGTGCCAATATCACATTTCAACACTCCAATCGCGATCAGTTCCTGAACTTTAACATTGATGAGACGGCTACGATAACCATACCCGCATTCCCCGATTCATATTCGTCACCGTAACATGACTTCAAATTTAATTTTACGACTCTTCAGTCGATCATAAAATTCGGTTGATAACAAGTATCCAATACGAACCGCCAATTCTAGGGTCCACGTGGACTAGCTGGCAGGCGGTTCATTTTTCTGTATTGTTTGTTTGGCGTTTGAGAAAGCCGACACCCTTCAAGAGTGCACAATATTGGTTACTCGAACTATACTAACTTGAATATACCCCACAATTACTTAAATGTCACTACATTTCATAAAACAGAGTCATTCGCCACGCCGTCTAAACGCGATAACTCATAAATTACCTAAGGGATTTCACCAATGAACAGGGTTTTTCAAGAGAAAGGTTTATGTTTAGGGTAGGGTTGTGAATTGATTGAAATTTGACGATGTTACCTGAGAGGTCGAGACGGTGGTGCTACCCAAGCGAGCTTTCATCCCTTTGAGATATAACAAAAAAATCACTAGTATTCTTCTTTATGAGGTCTACAAAAATGCTAGCCGCGTGATGAAGAAAGGCTGCAATTACCTTGATTTTGTTTCACGTAGTGAATCATTTTGAAAGTTGATGTCATATTTTTGTTTTGTGTTGTTTTTAGTGAGTTTTATCAGAGGTCAATATTATTAGTTACTAGCTAGAGTACCCGGCTTCTCTCAGAGAGTTGATATGAGATTATATGGTAGTTGGAATAAAATGATAAATTTCAAATTATAAGAGGCCGGCGGATTTTGCTTTATATACCCCTACCAATGGGCAAAATTTACTTTGTAGAATTTGAAAGAGGCGGCATCTTCTACTTAAGTCTAAGTTAGTAGTAAATTCGATTTAGTACTCAAGTGGGAGATGACAATTCGTTCAAATGGATATGCTTGTGATGTTAGCCTAGTTGTGATTTTCTCCTTTATATTGTCTTTTATTTCTATTGCACTTCTGTTCATTATATCAATTGTTTAATTGATTTTATTATCTAAGTCTTCTGCTAGATGCATTCTTTATTGTTCAGATGACATTGGAACAATCTGAATACGAGGAATTGGTCAAATTCGGATATGTGGTGACCTCGTTCACGGGCAGATGGGGCGATGACAACATGTTGTTTGTTGTTCACTTCAGCCTACTTCGAGGAATGATACTCTGAAAGCAATTCGATTTTCAATTATGGGAAATCATCGACTTTCATGTTGATTATAGACACTACCTTGCAATGACGAGTGGCCAAATCGCCCGAAACCGTTCTGCAAGTGTGTTTCGACAATTGAAAATCGATTCCGGCAGTTGTATCGCCAACAGCATATGCAGGAAATACTTTAGTGAAGATTCCTGCACTGACACCTGTCGGATATAATCCAACGACCTTTGTAGTATTAGCCAGGGGGGTAGTTGTTTTCTGAAAGGTGTCAGTCCATTAACCTATATCTTTGTCTATATACAAAGCCTATATTGTAGGTAACTTGAGACTGGCCTGAACGAATTGTTCCTGTTGATAATTTGAAATTAGGTAGTCTATTACAAAATAGGTACGTTAAAAATAAGAGACACAGGTAATTCCAATAAAAAACTATTATATAAAATATAAAATATAAAGTTCTGAAAATATAAATAAAATAAAAAAATAAAGCATTGTAAAATTAGAGCAGATATAATTTTTTAATCACCGCTTAAAGGTAATCATAATCTTACACTACATCAATAAACTACATACAATCACATTTTTTTTTCACGAAATGGATTATTCATTTTGTGCAAAAAAAATTGAAAATCATTCATTCAGATGAATTGTTTTGAAAAACTACCCTCTCAAATGATATTTTCATCTAGCTAAGATTCATAAAATACTTTAATATACCATTCATTTCTTAGATGTGCTTTTCATTACTAATTAGTCATCTCATTGTGTTGTCATAATTCTCACTCAAAATATTAGTACCACAAACTTATTTCAAGGTATACCAGATTGGTAATATATATTCTTTAAACATTCTTTTCGAAACGTTTTGAATTATTATATGATCACAATTAGAAATATTTTGATTTCTCCCACTTTCGAGTCACATACATTAACATTTTATTTATTAAAGATATCAACACTCAACCTAAAGTTTCAAATGCGTTGTTTTAGAGCTCTTTTATGAAAACTACTTGATTTTCGTCAGGAGGAACATTCCCCATTAATTGTAGTTGGCATCTTTTATAAATACAAACCCCAGCAACTTTTGATGCTTTATAAAGTTCAGATCAGACCTTCTTTGGAGTATCACATGTACAGAGCTCCACCCCTGAGCATACCCTGAAGCTTCTGGATTTCATCCAGAAAAGAGCCATCCGCGACGGACTCTGGCTACTCAGTACACCTCGAACTTCACTGTTTGAGAGGTATATCATTTGTGGAGAACTGCGTTTTTGTGGAATAAACTTCCTTATAACGTTTTTCTAATTGAATCTAATCTCCAGCGATTCAGATCCAACGTGAATTGCTACTTTCGCACAGACACTGCTCTTAGAGCGCCTCAAGGATTTTTCTGTAGTGCTTGTATTTTGACCTTAAAAAATATTTCTGTACTTATTGATTCTATTCTCATCAATGATGCTGCAAATAAACCCAACCCCCATACGATATTACAGCAATTTTCGCTGATTTTGAGAATTTGAGGGTTATTTGCAAACATGTATATCTCTCTAAAAATCATATTGCATAATCAATGGTCAATATTGGTATTTTTAAAAAATTTATTTCAATTCGAATATGCTAACATTTACACTATTTTCATTGCACATGTATCATTATCAATAATTCATTTTTATCAAACATTAAATTATACTACTTACTTTAATTTATTCCGAAATCAATTCAATTGAGGTAAAACTAAAAATATTTTCACTTATATAAAATCACACCAAGTCCTCCACTTCTGAAAAATCGGAAACTGAACAATTTCCGTTATTCACTGGTAATATTTTGAAGTCTTTCAACAACTGTTTGTACTTCCAAGCTTTCAGCAGTTTTTTTGCCGCCATATTTGTTCCTCGGAATCTTTCTTGATATATTTTTTTGCCAGTGGTCCTGAAAACAAGTTCCCATTTCCTAGAAACTCGAATGACTTCTATAATAAATTTTTGCAACTCTTCAAAACACTGTCGCTGATTTTCGAAAGAAAAATTACGAAACGCTTTCTTCTCGATGGCAATGGCTTGATTCAGGATATCCAACTCTAGCAGCTCCTCAAGTCCATCCGATTCTTTGAATTTCATTTTGGTACTTTCTCTTTCTTTTATCAAGTATTGTAAGTGGCTTGGACAGTGAAAAAATTCACCACTGATCTCTTCGTCGTAGCTTTCATCCCGGTTTCTGTACTTGAGAATGCCGATATCACAAAAATAGCAACATTTCATTCGAGATTTGAACGTTTTTGTGAGACTGTTTCCCATTTTCAGTTCAAGACAGAGCTTCAAAGAGGTTCTGAAATGACAGGTTAAACTTTCAATTGTTGGTATATTCATAATATTCAGAGTATTCCGTTTGTCAAACTATACCTGAATAAATCAGGTGATCTTATTACCTGTGAAGTTGAAAGACGTATCAGGTAGTCTTTAGAATTTAGAAAATCTTTATGGTTTAGGATGGAAATGAAGTAATTATGAACCTGCCCAAATATAAACCTAATTAATTTATATTTGATGACAAATTATAGAAAATTCGAGAACGATTTTTTTGGCAGCGTTTGATATTAAAAAAGAATAAATTCGTAATTATCCTTAAAGGTATGAGCCATACATTGCTACAACTCTCGATATTGTTGAATAATATTTGATCTTACAGAACACGTGAAACACATGAAAGAGAGATACCTCCCTAAAATTTGCATCTTTTCTTCAATTTCGAAGAACTTCATTTTGAATTGTAGAGCTCCAAAAACTGTACTTTGGGACTGAAAAGTAAGATAAATATCGAGGAATCGTTGTTCATCCTGAACAACTAATCATTGGACAAATTAAACAATTGAAAAACAATATTCAACAAATTACACTAGTTTACAGCCTTACATTACGACTGTAATGCCGAAGGCATTATCAAGTAAAAGAATGGCCTCCGAGAGATAAATATATTCCAGATCAAGCTAACGTGTTAACGTTGTTCATCCCAAAAACGTTTTGTTACCTCAATTATACATTAAACTGGGGTTAATGAAAAATTTTGTAAAAGCAATAGACAAATTAAGTGATGCAAAGCTCAAGGCAGGTATATTTGTTGGACCACGAATTGGAAAAACACTAAGTGATCAACAGTTTGACCAAAAATTAAGTAATGTTGAATTAGCTGCGTGGAGTTCTTTCTCAAAAGAACTGTTTCGGAGTTTTTAGGGAACAAGAAAGTAGAAAATTACGAAACACTTGTAGACGAACTACTTGACAACTACTGCAGAATGGGATGTCGCATGTCTCTCAAAATCCATTTCTTGCACTCCCATATGAATTTTTCCCAGAAAATTTGGGTGCTGTCAGTGACGAACAAGGGGAAAGATTTCACCAAGACATACTGACAATGGAGCAACGTTACCAAGGCAGATGGGATGCAGCAATGATCGAGGATTATTGTTGGTTCCTTATGAGAGAAAACGATGAAATATATAAACGAAAGTCAACATTCGCAAAAAAGATTAGGCACAAAAGACTTCATTTGAATGTTTCTTCATGTTTATTGTGAATAAAGTCTGTTATCCTCAAAAAAATTGTTTTTTTTTGTTTTGATCTTATATTTTCCTATAATAGGTGAAAATTTTTGTTTGAAATGAAAATATTTATAACTCAAAATTTATATGTGATGGAACATTATTGATGTTGAATTCACAGTCAGAAACAGAGAGAAAACAGAAAAGTTATTTGGGAAATTTAAATAACATAATAAGTCATAACAGATGTTCAATATGCCCACCATTATTGTCAATGCATAATTGATAACATCTTCTTATATTTATAAGTGCAGCGGAAATTGCTTCATTATTCAGATTCATTATTTCACGTCGAATCGTGTCTTTAATTAATTGAATATTATCATTATTATTATTTTCGTTATCAACAATGTCTTTTAGAAATCCCCAGAAAAATGAATCCATAGGGGTGAAGTCTGAACTGTTAGGTGGCCATTTAATGCTTCCATTATTTCCTATCCATATTGGGAATACATTATTCAAATGTTCTTGAACGGGTAGGATATTATGAGGGGTTGCTCCATCTTGTATCCAAATCATATTGGCAAGCTCGGCATCCGAAAATTTTTGTATAAGAATATTTTCTACTTCTGGGATAATTATTTCTTGATAGGTAACTCCTGTCAATAT
>WOGR01000814.1:0-22670 GCA_015342045.1 Leptinotarsa lineolata
CTCAGGTCTGGGTGGCCAGGAGGCCGTTACAGTGTAGCGGTTTGGTAGAAAGGGAAGGCGGAGCTTCGTGGCACGCGCTCCCCACCACAAACCCTTACGTAGGATAATATGTGTGCGTGCATGTGCTTGTGGAAGTACGTATGCGTGTGGGCGTAGAATGTATTCTATTTGAAAGATGAATTCGAAATATAAATATATAACCCTGTATTTTCAAATATTTTTTTGTAATAGTGTGAAAAGTTTCATTCATTTCTAGCCAGAGTACACTCACGATATCGTGAGATCAAATGAAATCAATTCTTCATTTCATTATTCGGAATTCAATATGCCAATTTTGATTAGGTATCAAAGAAAGCAACAATGAAAGCAACCACTCTGTATTTTCAAATGTAAGAAATTCCCAGTGAGGGAGAATGTGTACTAGTTCTATAATTGTGCTAAAAACATATTCATGATTTGTATGGAGACATATATAAGTCAGCTACATCTGAGGATACATTGCAATGAAATGAAACTTGTCCGAGTGTAAGCGTTTGCTGATCTACTCAGAAAAAGTTTGTTTCCTGCTTCTGCTACACTAAAAATTTAGTAGAAAGCAGTAAGTTGCTTCCTGGTTGCATCACCAAGCCTCGTAGGTTTGATTGAATGCCACTGCGACAGTTGGGATGTTTCAGTTGAAGACCATTTTCTTCTGTAGACTTAGGGTCAGATTATATGGTTATTTCATGGTCCATGAAGAATATTTCGAGATAAGGAGAGAAAGAGCTCCGTATTACCGTGACAAGATGAAGAAATAGATTTGGTTGTAAAGGATAACTTCTGCTCTTTTGTGTACAAATAGCGATGAACATTTGATAACAGCAGACAAATATCATCCCCCTTTCTTAGTAAGAACCAAAAAACCTTCATAAAATAATGTAACGCCTGTGATCGATAAATTTTACTATGATTTTAAAAACGCTGATTTCAAATATATCCAATATTACTCAGGTTTCGTCAATTGCGATCAACTGGTACTTAACAAGTCACTCTAAGATACGCTTATTGTTTTCTATGACATAATTTATGAATACATTCACAATTTTGTACCAATCAAAAAATTTTCAACTAAAGAATTTCTCAAATGGTTCTCACCTGATTTGAAAAGTCTTACTTATTTGAAGAAGGAAGCCTATCTGAAATTCAAAATAGTGGGATGTCCCTCTGATCACCTAAAATTCTCTCATTTACGCTCGCAATGTAAAAAAAAACTTCAAAAATTGATTACACACACTTCATTAAATTAACTGAATATTCGGCAGTGAGTAATATTGAAGCATTCCGAAATATCAGATGAAAATATTAACAATTATTTACTCTTTATTCGATCTCAGCTGTAGGTTCAGACGAAATAAGCTGTAGAATGCTATTATACTGTTGCCCTTTTATAATCCCCTATATCAATTCAATGAAATCGTTGGTACATGTACATTACCTACACTTTGGAAGAAGTTTCTTGTGATTCCTTTTATGCAAAAAATGACCCCTGAACAATACTCAGATCTGAGACCTACAAGTATTCTTTCTTGTTTGTCTAAACTTTTCGAAAAAAAATTTTATAAACAGATACGAGAATATCTGAATAATTATTCGTTACTACCCACATATCAGTCCGGATTCCGCCCTGGATATAGCTACACTACGGCACTCCTGAAGGTAACAGACGATATTCATATGGCCACACATCATTATTTACTAACCGCCTTGGTGTTGCTTGACTTCTCCAAGGCATTTGATCTTATAAATCATGATTTATTGATAAACATTCTTCATTATATTGGATTCTCGGCAGATGCTTGGAAGCTCATCAGAAACTACCTTTCTGGGAGAACACAGTCAGTTTTTTATAACAATCAAATTTCAATTTCTTCCCAAGTTCTTTCAGGAGTTCCGCAGGGATCAATTGTTATGCCGATCCTTTTCGTGATGTAAACATCACAATTCCCTCATAGAATTCAACACTGTTCAGTCCTTTTTTACAAAAAGGATTCAAAACTTTAATGAATTTTAATTACATGCGAGCTCTTTCGATAGCAGACTGTGCTATCATCGTGGCTCTACTGAACATTTCCTCGTCTCATTTGCACTTTTATGCGGTCTGATCGTCTCAGACAGGTATTAGCTTGAACAGGTATTTTATACCTGTTCAACGATCTGACCGCATAAAAGGGCAAATGAGACTAGAAAATGTTCAGTAGAGCCACGATGATGATAGCACAGTCTGCTATCGAAAGCGGTGGTATGTAATTGAAATTTATTAAAGTTTTAAATCCTTTCTGTGAAAAAGTATTAATATTCAATTATTAATAATGAAACATTGGAAATAAAGGAAAACCAGTTGCATCAGTCAGTATCTCTTTTGATGAAAACAACTTAAATCATGCTACCAGCTTACTTAATACTTGAAGATAAATCCTTCCAAGTCGAAAGTTTTATGTTTTGGAAGATCAGAAGCTAGAAAGAGATGCCTATCTGAATTGAAAATTTTGATTGGCAATGAGCATGTGCCCATAGAGGATAGAACAAAAAATCTGGGACTCATCATCGACAACACCCTTAGATATCCCTCCCACGTGTCTGTAATTCTAAAAAGAGTCTATAATGGCCTGAGATTGATATACTCGAATTAAAAATATTCTGAATAAGCGTTTAAAAAAAACTTTATGCCAGTCTCTCGTGTTATCTCACGCAAACCATGCCGATGTGGTTTTTGGTTCTTCTCTTTTGAAATGTGATAAAGATAGGTTGCAAAAATTACAGAACACCTGTGTTCGCCTCATATGCGGCTTACGAAGGAGAGACCATGTAACAAATGCTTGTAGTATAAATACACGAGAAAACCGTCTTGAAGTGGCAATCTGAGGAGATTGGCTGAGAATATTGATAAGGCAACTAACTAGACATCGTCAATTCATAACACTTGAACAAAACAGAGCTGTTCAATGGAAACCATACCTGCTGCACGCAATGCAGCGCAGGGGCAGAGACAGCTCGTCGTATTTTTGCGCGAAATTTAGGTTTTGGATCAAGGGTCCAAGGTGGTCCAATTTGTGTTCAAATGAATATGACATACAAGAGATCTGTGCAGTATAGAAAACAAGATTGTTGGGAGAGGGGTCTTCAAAATGGGAGGAAAAACGCAATGAGTCTATGAAGCTGCAGAGTTATTAGATCTCTGGATTTTTCTAGAATTCCAACAAAAGAACCGAAAAAATGCTCGACACCAATTTTTGAGATGAATAACATGATTGAATTAGATTTTAGTTCGAAGAAGGTGCACTGAATTGGATGCAATATACAATAAAGCGATGTGAAATAAAAGTATTGATATGGCACAAATACACTAAGAGCCAGCCAAAATTCATTGCACCTACTTTATTGAGTGAATTAGAAAAGGAACGATTTGTTAAAGAATTTTGAAAGAATCAGTTCCAAATTAATATTGGTGATAAGAAAGGGGTAGTAACGAAATTCATTATCATGAAGGTAATGAAATTTTTTTCCAAATACTGATTTATTTGAATTGTCGAGAATCAGATAAGCCTATTTGTGTAAAAAAGTTGTGGGTGAATGCCAATAACAACACGATTTTTGGAAGCTGTTCGTTTTATAGATTATGATAACGATAAATAGCCAAAAAGATATTTTTGATATTTATTATATCGGTAATTTTTGAATTTCTATTTGAAGAATTTGCAGCACGATATTAAATATTCCACGCTGTAGTTCAAAATATTACTTGTTTATCTTGTCATTTATATTTGTCTATTTATATCACTTAACACTTCAATATCATGTTCTATTTTTATTATACGAAATTATTATTCTAGATGAATATAACTTCTAGTATCAATTTATGGTAAAATAAAAGATTATCGAGCCTATCTCAATCTTCGAAACTGAAAAAAATCTGCTTAAAATTCATGTAACCATGAAAATTATGAATCGGTAAAAATTATCAGTTTGATGTTTTTAGAAATTTTATCGATTTATTCGAAAGAGACAGAAAGAAGAATGATTCAACTCGTAGGTATACATTTCAATTACTTCGTATGTTTCTAATGTGTATGTATTTTGTCTTGTTGAATCAACCTCATGTTGTATTGTATGATTTTTTTATCCCAGCCTAGGGAACAATGAATCATATTCAGTTTATCATTTTTGGGCTTTGAAGACGGTTGATTTTTGGAATTTCTTGATGACTTTTCGCTGGCGCGAGTGGCTAGCTTCTTCAGAGGTTTATACTTTATACATCCTGCGTAAGTGTATTTATGTTGATTCAGGTAGTTTGGTGTGCTACTACCTGTACCTAGGTTAGGTGAATAGTCAATAATATTCATCGACCCTTTTCTACCTGACGTCATACTGTTTGCTTCTTCTTTTCTGTTGAAATTATCTGTGTGTTTGTGGATCTGTATTGCTTCCCTCACCAGTCGATGTATACCTTCCCACAAGTTCACGGTATGCGATACACCCTGCTGCTGATAGTGGGTTTTTTGTCTTTAGCCGACCTGAGACTTTGTTCTACCTTCTTGGTGGATTTGAAAACTGTTTACTTGTTGTGTTCCCGAAGAGTTTTTAGATTCTGTCTGTGACCCTGTGACCCAATTCCCGTTTTGAAATGTGGAACTCAGTTTCATGGCCTTCTTGATGTCATGTACACTGTTTCCATTCCATCTCAAGGTCACTTGAGCATCCTCCAGATGCTCTAGCTCCCACATTTTTAGAGCCCGTTCAGTTAGAAAAGAGATGACTCCTCTCTTCTGACTGGGATGGTGGTTTGATGGTGCGTGAAGGTATCTATCCATATGCGTGGGTTTTATATTTCAAGTTCAAATGTATCAAATGGTAAAAATCCTGGAAATTTTGAGATATATAACTCACTAGCGATCTGAAATGGTTTCGCATAGGTAGCAGAACATTATGTCCTTGTACCTTTTTCGATGTCAGTATTAGATTGTCCCCGAGAAGTTTTCCCGTTTTTGTATGAATGGCAGATATGAGGCCTGGAATTTTCACCTTCTGAAATTTTTCAGAAGAGTCCAGAATATTCATGAGCATTGAAGAGCAATCCACAATATTGCAGAACATCTTGTGACAGCCCCATAAATTATTTTGAAATGAACCATGAGTTATTTCAGTTCAAGTTGTATTGATGTTTGAATTCATCCGCGAGATAGATATATATCAACAAATAAATAGATGAGTTTCTAGAGCTAAAGTCAATATTCAATCAGAAAATGCACTCGCCTGACCCTAGACATTCGAACACAAGTCGTTGCAACAGTTCGAGACAAAAAGAATCGGCCGAATTCTCAAATCGAAAATTGACACGTGACTAGACCGAAGGAAGGGAAACTTCCACATCTCTGATGTTGCAATATTTCAACACGAGAGAGACCATATAAACGAGGTCACACAAGTGGCTAGTTTGGTCCAGAAATAATACGTGTAACTCGTTAAATTCAATGACTATTGCTCAAGAAACAGATAGTCACTTAGTCTTTTTGTGTATCATAGAGTTGTGAAAAATCCATTTAGCTTTCGTAAGCCAGTGACCTCCTCACGCACACCTAAACATCAGTAGGGATAAACAGGCCATCTTTGATGGCAGGGAGAGATCATATAAATATGCCAATACCGTTCATTAAAGGGAATTCATTCATTCATAGTTACAATTAAAGAGTTGCAGATAGATAGCCATGTAGCCATAAATATTAATATAGTAGATTTGAGAACTAAGATGAACCAATTGAATTGAGATTCAATAGGGGATTCTTAAAAGATGCGGAAAGTAAAAAGTTGTTAAATCCGAAAAGTTCTCGAGTGTCTCGGTAAAATGTGTAAGTCTTCAAAACTGTAATTTTTTGTAAAAGACTTATAAGCTGATATATTTCATATAACTGATACTCATGTGAATTCTTTTATGCGTCATGTACCTGAACGAATTTGTGTTCTCCTCGATTTATGCAACAATGTAAACATATAATGAAATCATATCCATTAAACAAAATAAAAGAAAAAAATGTTTGCTACTCCCAACCAAGAGAGACGTCCCACCTATTCAAGATCTGTGCGAACTACTGTATAAAGTTTAACTTTTGTTAAACTTATAAAATGACCGCTCGAAATAACATTTATCCGACCATATACAGCAGGATTCACAATCCCCAAACATTCTGAAATGATCAGGAATTGGCTGGAACGGTCGAGAACATCCAGGAATATCTCAGATCATTGTGAAATATTCCAAAATATGGAGACTGGAAAAAATGATAATTCATAACTTTGCAACCAAAAGAAGCTCCAAAGTTAGTTATCATAGGTGACATAAAGTTTTTCAGGTGTAAGAAAAAGAAATTGTTCACGTCAATGAATCGTGTCTAGAATTGAATTGAACGAAACTATTTGACAAAAACCGCATTTATGTATCAACCCGATTTATAATTTGTGATCGACTAGGTTACTCAAGTAACAGAGATTATTGTGTTAGCTTTAAAGCTGTCAATATTGATACTGACAATTTGCTTTATGAAAACTGAGAAATGAAAATTTTCTTTGTTTTTCACCACTTTTATTTGTAACTAAAGTTGATGCAGTTTCGTCCTATAAGGACATTTTCAAACTTTTACATTAAACTAGTTTAGTTTAATGTAAAAGTTTAGTTGTTGTTGAAATTGTTGTTGTTGTTGTTCTGAAATTGTTCGTTCCGTTAACCAGCTGACGAACGTCAACCCTCAGAAGTCGAAACTTGTGCGAGTAATGGATTAACGAGGCCTTACCTTTCAACGTGCGATTACCCAGCACGGTGGCCCGGCGAGGAATCGAACCCCGGTCTTCCACTTGAAAGGCGGATGTGCTAACCTCTACAATACCGAGTTTAATGTAAATGTCATGGAAATTTTCAAACTTTTACATTGAACTAGTTTAGTTTAATGTTAAAGTTTGAAAATATACTTATAGGACGAAACTGCAGTAACTTTAGTTACGAATAAAAGTGGCAAAAAACATAGAAAATTTTCATTTCTCATTTTTCATGATGATCTCTCACCACGTAGTAACGGCTTCATCCATCAATTTGCCTTATTTAATTTCGTTCACATTTTCAGAAATGGTTTGCTCCAGATCTTCAGAGAAAAAAACAGAAGCGATCCTTGTTTACGCCGAGGCTGGCCATAAATTCCATGAGGCAAAGAAGGTATTTAGTGCAAGATTTCCTGATATAATCTGATCTGCCAAAAATATCTCAAGAATATGGTGGAACATTTTCAAACACCTGGAAGTGAGCTAGAGCTAGAGAAGCTGGAAGAAAATCGTTGGGTCTGTAGTGAATAACTTCCTGCAGCCCACGACAATAGTTGCTCTTAAGAATGATATATCAACAACCACCATCAAGGAATACCTAAGAAGACAAAGTTTCACCCCTATGAACTGAAGATATTACGATATACATGAATTAAATGAAGATGGATGCAATTTTGTGAATAAATATCCGAATGTTTGATTGGAAATCGAAACTGCATTAAAAGCGATATTGGTCAGCCATAAACTCACATATTTTTCAAGAAGGTCACACTGAAACTCTTGAGAAAATAAATGTCTAACAGGAATATTGGGAAATCGGACTGATGATTTATGTTCTTAAAAACCTCAGTCAACCACGGATTCGAATTGTTTCCAACAAGATGGTTAGCCCCCACATTTTTCAGACCTGTAGGGGATTTGTAGGATTAGATATACCCAGGCATGCGGTTTGTTGGAATAGAATCCTCGTTCACCGGATTTGACTCCTCTTTATTTCTTCTTTTAGGACTATATCAAATATAAAGTTTATGTTACGCAACCGGTGTCCATGAGGGAACTTAAAGACAGATTCACCGAAACTTGTGATAGTATTACCCTAGAAAGATACCAAAATGAGTTTGAAAATAAACTAGTTAACAGTCAGGAAGCTCTAAGAAAATATTTTGCACATCTACTCGAATGTATAAAATAAATAATATCGAGGTTAAAATAATATGCTATCGTTTTATGCTCTTTGAAAATTAACACGAAATGTTACAAGACACCCTTTCCAATTGAAAAAAGAATTGATAGGGGGCCCTTCAACGGCAAGGATGTCACACTTTTGGCTTTTTTATCAAAAAATACTAAAAATGTTTTTCGACTCTGATTGATATCTTGCCTGGTTGATAGGAGATGGCTACTTACTTCCTCACTGTTAAAAGCAAGATAAGTCAATCTTTTATAATTTTAAGTTCATTCTTTCATTGGAAAATTGGGAATCTGATTGAATTTCATATACCACACAACATTTCAACTCCATAAGTGAAGCCAGGTACCCCCGATAATACCACTAATATTGACCTTCAATAATATTTACTCGATCAAAAGTGTTCATAATTACGAATTTTAATTTCGAAATAGGTGAGTGAGTACCTATCTACCTGAAACAGTACAAAACAATAATGTGGCCTTAGCCTTGAAAATGATCCACTTTGTAAAACAAAACCAATGCAGTTGTTTGTCAGACCACTTGAGTGTATTTCTTATGGAGATAGTTTTAATTTTAAGATATATCTTGAGGTATTATTTTAAATTGTATGAAATGAATGACATAAAACGCTTGGGGCAATGAAAGTATTTATTTCATGTGGATTAATAACGTATCCGTCTACATAGCTTTCCAATTACCACATTTTGTGTGGTGATTCCGAACGCTGAAATGGGTAAAGTGCGCTATCCTCAAAATATAAACATATATAGTACTTGCCACGGCTGATGGCGAGCGAACGAGCAAGTATAGACTCTCCCAACTAAATTACTGTTCGATTACGATAAGCCCCTTGCCGGCCAGTGTCGTACCTATAATTAGTTTAATTTAGGGTAGCAAATGGAATATGACTTCTTTGTAATTTCTTTTCATATTTCATTTAGTATTATAGGTAGTAGTAGGTTCATTAAAAATATAATCTGTTTAAAATCTGTTTTTCTGTTAATCAGTTGTCGCCCCCATACGACCGACAACTCTCAGGAGTTGAGAAACTTGTACGAGCTAAGAACTAATGGATAATGATACACTTATCCAAAAGTCACCATCTGATTGAAACTTTCTTCATCTTCACTACTGCTTGTGCTTGTGCTGCTATCGTAATTCAAATTCATAATCACTGGGTTTACCTCTGTTTGAACATCTGAGAATGTTTCATTTTCCCAATATTTCTGCTCTATATCTACTACACGTCGACAACGCTTTTGCCATTCTTCGGAAGTGATTTGTACAAACTCGTGCTCCGGCAGCTTACTCACATCTTCAAACATGAAAGTTACATTTTTTGGGAAACGTTGTTTTTGATAGTAGCCCAAGTGACTTCCACCCTACCACCCGGATTGAAATCCGGGTGGTAGGGTGGAAGTCGTAAAACGGGTGAATTTGGGATTTACTTTTTTTGTAACCATTTACCGTGATTTTCACAATTAATTTCTGAAGGATAATCCCCTGATGTTGTGCCTGATTTAAATATAAGTCGACGATAAGGTATAAAGCCCATGTCACCTCCTACATGGACAATAATGAATCTTGGTTCCTTCGCAATATTTTTGAATAACCCTTTGGTTGATTCATCCGTCCAGATCTTGCAAGATGTATGTTTACTATAAAGGTATGTTTCATCAAGGAACACAATTGGTCGCTGTTGGCTACGAAAATAATTGATTTTTTGTAAATACTCGATTCTCAATGCTCTAATGTCTATTTTCTCTATTTGAAGTTTTCTATTATTTTCAGTCCTTCTCCATTTGAAACCTATTTTCTTTAAAATTCTACGAAGAGATGTTTCGGAAGCCACAATTCCCGAAACGTCATTAATATTGTGTTGGAACTTTTTACCGTAATACGACACCGTTCCGTCTTATGAAAGTCGTGAATAATCCATCTAATATTGGAATACTCATACTCGGTAATATCAGTTACTGTTGCTCTTCTAGGCCGCTTCTTTCTTGGGGTGGAAAATTTTACTTCTCCGTTATTTGCAGAAATTAATTGCTTTCCTTCTTTAACCACTCTTTCAATGGTTCTAATTGAAATACCTAATACCAAATAAAGATTTGTGTTGAAATAAATGTTTTTTAAATTTATTTAATGTTACGTGTTTGAAATACTTAAAAATTATTTCACGTGCCTGAGTCTTGATGACTGTTTTTGGGAACTGTACACCTCGAGACTAAAGACAAGAATGAAGAATTTATTTTAGGTAAAAAACAGAATTTATCGGAAAGTCAAAAAACTATGATGCATGCAACCCAAGCTATCAATGAAAAGGCAACGAAGGCGTCATATTTAGTTAGCTGTCGCATTTAATGAAATCATGTGTGTTAGACATTACAAAATGTATGATGAAAAATCTGCAAAGCATCTTTCTACTGTGCCGCTATCAAACGATACTGTTTCACGAAGAATTCATGATCTGGCAAGCTACGTCAAACAAGAACTAGTTACACGTCTACAAAAAACACAATTCGTCTTGCAAATAGATGAGTCTACTGATATCGCTGGTCTGGCTATCTTGCTGGTTTTCGTGAGTTATCCATATGAAAGTTCTTTTGAAGAAGACATGCTTATGTGTTCATCTTTGCCCATAAACACTACCGTAGAAGAAATGTTCAATTAAATAAATATATTTTTAAAGAAAATAATCCCAGTTGAAACGATTGCATTGACATTAGTACAGATGGGGCCAAGGCGCAGCAGGAGTAGTGCCACGAATCAAAAATAAAGCCATTGTATCCTGCATAGACAAGCACCTGCGATGAAGCGAATGCCGTCAAATAGAAAATTAGTTATGGATGGAGCGCTAAAAATATTTAATTTTATCAAATCACGACCACTGCAATCTCGAATGTTCTCATTATTGTGTGAAAATTATGGCAGCAAACATAAAACACTGCTGCTCCATACAGAAGTGTGATTGCTGTAGAACTTTAACAAGGTTATTTAAACTTAGAGCCGAGTTACAAATGTTTCTTTCAGAGACTTCTTTTAATTCGAAAGACCGTTTGTATAATAAAACTTGGTTGTTCCGACTGTCTTTAATGGCGGATATCTTTAAAAATCTGAAAGAATTAAATTTATTGTCGCAAGGTAAACAGACAACAGTGTTCCAGGCCTGTAACAAAATAACTGCCTTCGAAAAAAAATAAGATTTTTGGATTATTTGCGTTGGTAAGAGAGAAATAGAAAGCTTTACTTCACTCAGTGAGTTTGTTAGCGATAACAATTCAAAAATGTTTCAATATCATGTATTTGAAGAATTGGTCTAATATCTCACTTCGATGCGCGCATCTTCTGGGAAAAATTTTCCTGAAGAACAGCATACAAAAATTAAACTGAACTCATGGATTCATAATCTTTTTTACCCAACTTGCAAAACCCCGAAAGTATGTCAAACGAGATATATGAATCTCTTTTAGAGTCTCTGTTCAAAACGATGTCTCTTAACGATTTTTGGTGCAGAATGCGTGATGAATATCCAATGCTTGCCAAAATGGCACTGAATATTCTTCTCCCGTTCCCAATAAAATATTTGTGCGAAACAGGATTCTCAACTTATGCAGCCACGAAAACAAAATACCGAGATAGACTGGACACTGAACCTGATATATGCGACTTCAAATGTCTTCTATCAAACCTAATATCAACCAATTGATGAAAAATAAAAAACAGTTTCATACCTCCTATTATTTAGATTTTTTCTTTTTCAATATATTTTATTATTATACTTGTTATGTAAATAAGTAATAAGGAACTGTTACATTGCACTTTTATTATGCTCAATAATAAAGAATACACTTTTGAAAACTATTGCTTCATTGTAGAGACTGTCAAATATTTCGCTTTCCAAAAGGGTTCCGTCACAAAAATAGTTTGAGAACCGCTGCTCTATTGATATAAATTGTTTATTTTCAGATTGTGGAAGATTATATCTATACCAAAGAAACAATAAAAAAATTGTACTGTATTTAGAGTAAGGGATTTCATGAAACGCTATTTCAAATGAAAGATTCAATAAGAAATTGGGAATCTCACGTTCAACACAAATGATCCATAAATGTCTAAAATGGCAGGGCCATTCTTTATAGAATCACTCTATAATGTATAACATGAATGAAAACTTCCATCACATTCTCAAGATGATCTAAAAATTCAAATGCAAAAATATACAAGTCCTTATTGGAATAAATAGTTTTGATAGGTGCTTTGACACACAAAACGTTATACTGAAAATTTAATACGATTGTGTTCTGAATTTTGTTAAATATAACAAAATACCTAATTCTTCCAATAGTTTGAGAAATATGGTATGACGCGGAGCGAGAGAACGAAAATGCACTTTTGAATTTTATTTCTCATATCTTGGGAACCCTATGGAATATTCCTTTTTTTGTCATTATTCAACGGGCATCATTTGAAAAAATATTATATTGAACTCCCACTCGAAATGATCTCTGGCACGGCCAAGGATGAGGCATCGTTACATTATTTTATCAAATTAAGTAAAAGAAAACTTTTTTTAGGCAAGTCTCGACTTACCTACACTGTAGGTTAATGGACTGACACCTATCAGAAAACAACTACCCCCCTGGCTAATACCACGAAGGGCGTTGGATTATATCCGACAGGTGTCAGTGCAGGAATCTTCACTAAAGTATTTCCTGAATATGCTGTTGACGATACAACTGAGTTGTTTCTGGATAGGTAAATAAAATGACGAATTAATCATGTAGAAATTTGGCAGGTAGTAATATTCATAATGATTCAAATTACTACAAAAGCACAGCACAGAATTTGCAGTATTGTGAAGCCCAAAGATACTATTGTATAGCGAAAGTGGAAATCTCACATTAAAGTGTGTTTTTGAATACATTATAATGGGTTTTCATCAAGTATCGGTCAGTTCTATCATATTTTCAACAATCAAATAATAAAAATGTGTTCAAGTTCTAGAATTACCTCAAAACTGTCCGATAGACTTGCAAACTTGATAACATGTCTGGTTTCTGTCAAATCTTTGTCATACCCTTCCAAATCATTCGAACTACTATTTACATCACTATGTTCTTTATCGCTGGACATTGAACCATCTTCAATATCTTTTTCGGACAACGTTTCGTCAATACAATTAGAAAATTCTACTGTCGACAATGTAACGTTTTCTAAAGTAATTATTTTCGTATTCATGTCGAACTTGCCGTCTTCTTTGGCGCTTTGGTCTGCTGAAGGGTGTCTGTATTTGGATTCATCACGGAATTCTATCCTGAAATTATAATAAATGACAATTACAGTTATAATAATGATAATTTATCCATTATTGACCAAAATGGAAAATAATTTTATAGTCATAGCAAAATATATTTATCACAGATATTTATTTCAAATATTTATTGGTTGAACACACTGATACTAGAATCTATATATATATATTTTTATTTGACTGTATAATTTGATCAGCGAAATTTTTAATTACGTATGAAAACTATTTTTATATTGCCATTTATTTTCTTATAAAATAAACCAACTCGATTAACGAATACAATAAACCCCTCACGACCATGTAAAAGGTTCTACCTTCAATGGGGATTCTCCCTCTTTATTTGACAATTAACTTATTACATTAATATTGAATATATTAATATGAATTCTGTATATTGAGCAAGTTTTATTATTATTATATTATAGGTGAAAAATTAAGAGAACTTTTAGGTTCTGCAACAGCTATTTCTTCCACAGACCCCTAAAGAAGTTGATAAATATAAAAAGATATTGAAGGAAAAATGAGAAGTTTCAGTATTCTAACTAATATATGTATATATGAGAATTCTCTTGCACACCCCTAAGCCATTTTGTTCAAATTGATATGGGAGAATGTATTCCCAAATCAAACCTATCCAAACTGTTTGAATAATAGACTGAATTGAGTCCATTGAATTTTTTATATGTGACTACCCCAGGTGAGATTCTCCTTGAAATAGTTCCTAGAAAATTTACTTCGTTATATAAATTAATAAAATTTAAAGGAAATAAATCACAACACAAACACCTCTTAATATCAATATTCACTTGGATTTATTTAAATTTAGTTTTTTGCATTGACACCAACCACGAAATTCACTAATAAAAATCAAGAATACCAATGGACTAAAAACATATACTTGTGGAACACCTATTTTCACATCATAAGGAACTAATTAATTCCATTGCATTCAACAACCAAAAACTACGGTTTTCTTTGCTGTGATGGTTTGTCCCGGTTGCAGAAAGTTATAGTGAATCTCACCAGCCGCTGACCACCATATAGTAACCATGGTCTTTTTTGGTGAGTTTTCGGCTTTGGAAAGTGCCTGGGTGGCTCAACTGTGTCTTATCACTTACCTGAACTTCTCATGCCTTGTTACTTTTTCGGTCTGTTTTTTATGTGGACTATGATGTCATCACCCGAAGACGATTGTGGATACTAACAATTGAAACGTCGTGAAGTAACGTGGCTTGAAATCGCTAATTTTATTTATTTATTTTTTTGTTTTAATTGTTCAATTAATTTTTTTCACTTGTTTTTTTATTTCACTGTAAAATCATTTCAGGGTTTTTTGCTTAATATATTTGTTAATTTCAGCTATTCTTTTGATTTTTAATTGCATTGGTTATTTCAGGGATTTCAAATCATCTCATACAATATTAGATAATGGAAGTCCAAACTGATGAAATTCGTTGCTAGGTATGTTATGGATAAACAAAGGATTGGAATTAAAACGACTTGTGAACGTGCAGAATTCATGAAGGCATACAAGAATGACGTAACCAAGAAGGAATAGGAAGGCAATTTGCACAACTTTTTTCAATTGGTGCACCCGACACATTTATTTCTGAAAGTCTTAGCCATTTGCGATACCTTTGGCTCTTGTAAAAGATGTAAATGGCGCTTATAGGGCATCAAGAAGGAAGGAAGCGTATTGCATATTACTATTTGTGGAACTTTAAAACACGCCCGTTCTTAACCTATTATGACCTAGTGTTACTTATAGGTAACGCAGTTAAAGGTTTCTCCTAATTGCCACGATAGTGTATCGTGCTAATTGCAATAGTTGCCCTATTTATGAGATTTTTCACTAGATGGCATTATATACCTCATCTTCGAATGTCGAAATATCAAAACGTTCAGTTGCTTTATTTTCCCATACACTGTACCCCAATAATGCCTTCATGTTGATTTTCAACTGAAAATTTAAAGTGAATCAATTCCGGTCATAATGGGTTTCAAAAGCGCCGAGACGTACTTTGAAGAAGCACAATAGGTAACAATTAAAAAAACAATTATTTTTCAATAACACCCTCAAAATACTCACAAGCCAATAGTTACATCAATTCCAACTCCTGTGGAACTACCAATCGGCATATACTCTAAGTGAACCGTTGTGTCGATAAGTCTCACTATCACTTGACGTTTTACTGAAAAAAAATTCATTAACTAATAATAATAATTGTTCATCAAGCACAACCTACAGTTTTTGTACAAATAAATAAAATGGTATATTGAGAGAAAACAAAAATAAAAAATAGAAATCAAATTAGTACAAGGAAAACCTCTCAAATAACTTACCGTACTCCAGTGCGTTGGCAACATTGTTTATGCCTTCGTTGGCCTGATCGCAACTAGGACTGGTTATGCTCATTGGATGACCAGGACCAGTCGCTTCTGGTTTATGGTTGCTGTATTTTTCATTGTATATTTCTTCTACCGAAGTTGCCATGGCACTCCGGATTGATTCAAACATTGATGTACCTTTAATTAATAACATATATGAAAATATGTTGGATCAATTGAATATTGGGACTGATGAGATATTTCATTTCAAGGTAGGCGAGAGATTAAAGCAGAATGAACAGCAAACTGCTTCATGAACTCTTCATAAAAAAATACAAAGATGAATAAGAAGATACTGTTAGAAAAAATAAAACTACCAAGTTGAAATCCTTATTATTATTGTTATTAAATACAAAATAAACATCGTTTGAGAAATCGAGATATAGCTAATAAGTGAGGTAGTGAGAGAAAACAAATAGTTATAATCGGAAACTCCACGTCCGAATAACTTTACATGAGAGTTGGAGTAGATAGAGAGATAAATCACACTGCATAAATAACTATTTTACCTTACATAAATAACTATTTTATGTGCAATTTTGCATTCATCAAAAAGTCGATAATTACACCTAAGCATAGAATATGCTTGTATTGTGCCTATCGTCTCAATTTGAATGAATCCTAACGACTATAGAAAACAAAACAAAAAGTTTTCATATTATAGGTTATATATTATTTTGGAGAAAGAAGGTAAATGCAATGGACCAAATGAAGGAGTGGGAGGGGATATTCCATGAATGAAGATAGATTTATTTGATTGTAAATTACATTTTTCCATTCCTTTTCAGCCTTTCCTTTCAGTTCTTGGTTTACTTTTATTATAACGTCAATATCGAAACTTTCATTTAGTCGTATCGTCTGCAAAGAAAATCATTGTTTTGGGAATCATATAATCGAAAATGTCATTTATATAGATAACAAATAATGTAGATCCCAGAACAGACCCCTGAGGGATGCCATGAGACATAATTTTTGTAACTGACAGAGTACCATCCAAACAAACTGCTTGTTTCCTTGACGAGAGATAAGAGATGAAGAAATTTAAAGATGTTCGTCGAATTCCATAGTACTCAAGTTTTTTGCTTTGCTCAGATCCCACAACGTTAAAGAGGTGTGTTCGCCACGTTCCACATTGATTATCGCATTTTGTATCATTCCCATAACTACATCAGTTGTAGATCTGTTTTCCATGAAGCCATAATGATGTTTGTGAAGTATACTATATTCATTCATAAAGTTCATCAGACGTTCTTCAACTCAGGGATCAATCCTGGGTCCTTTATTGTTTATAACATTTGTGAAAGATATAAAGTTTTTATCGGCCTTCTTTCGGTATTTTCACCTTCCACAATCTTAATGTTTCGGAGGCATTGAGATCAGAATATAATCACAGAATTTTTATATACGGTGTCGTCTAAGTGGAGGCAACTATTGAAATTTTAAACAAGGATCTTTATTTTTTTCAATACTTCTGAGAATTCCGATAATAATTTATTGACACTCAAATAAATTATAATTTTTTAATTATGACTCTGATAATCGCTCGAATGGAGACAATTCTTACTTTATGCACCACAACTAATTGTCAAAAACACCAAGTACCTGAAATATGTTGATCACAAACCTCTGATATTTCCGGTGAGATTTTTCCGCGTCGTACATCTTTCAAAATACAGATATGTGTTTTGAATTTCAGAGTTTCGGGTTCCCCAAGTCGTATGACAGACACCCAGTATAGAAACGAAAAAAAACTAATACAGGGTTTGGCAGAGAAGCGGTGAGAATAATTTGACACAAAAATAGTTTTCATACCTATAAACCGAAGTTCATAAACACTCAAAAAAAAATTTGATTGGTTGGTTCATTTAGGACAAATGTGTGATGTGGATTATTTATTACATATTAACCAAATAATTGGACTACATGCTTTTAGAGAAAGTTTGAAGCAGGCAGATACCAAAATTTAATGATGGATCAGTTGACTGAAGTTTTGGATATTCTGCCTCTAAATGTTATAAGAACTTTGGGGATCAGCTCGACAGGGCACCGATCCATCAAACAATAGAAGTAAAACAATGTCTCAATCAGATGTTCAGGTGCAATATGATAGGAGCAGGGCAAAGTGATTGGGAAGATTATTGGACACCAAGATTACCGGACTTATCTTCAATGGATTTTTTCTATGTTATGAAACAAAAAGTGTCTAAGCACAGACCTTTTGCAAACAAAAAATATTTAGAAAATAATATTCGGGAGTGTGATGCTAACATTAATCCCCTATTTATTAAAACTGTCACAAAATCTGTGAATGAAAGGTCTAATACTCGTAAGGAACGGGAAAGACGGCTTACTGAATGGTGAATTCGGGCTCTTTATCAGATTATTGAGATAAATTAGTTATGGTCATTTAAGTTTATATATACTGTGTCATACGAAAAGTTCGCGACATATGGAAATTTTTTTTTATTATCAGATATAATGAAAATTTGACTTAGCAGACGTTGGCATTTTTAAATAGGGGATTCATGTTAGCACAACAGTCCCGAATGGTATTCTCTAAAAGTTCTTTGTTTGTAAATGGTCTGTGCTTGTTCACTTTTTGTTCCAGATAACCCCATAGAAAAAAGTCCATCGGAGATAAATCCGGTGATCTCGGTGACCAATAATCTTCCCAATTCGTCCTATAACTTTGCCCCTAAACATCTGACTGAGACACTGTTTCACTTCTACCGTTTGGTGGATCGGTGCCCCGTCAAGCTGATACTACAATTTTCGTCTAACGTTCGAATTTTCTCTAATATGGTCCAATTATTTCGTTATATAATAACCCACACCACACATTTGTCTTGGATGAATATTGGTCACGGCATTCTTTTACAAAATTTTGATTACTTTTGGACCACCAGCGACAATTTTGGGAACTTACTGTTCCATTCGACGTGAAAGTGGCCTCGTCTGTCAATAAAATCCTGTAGGGAAATGTGATATCATTTTCTCTCTCACCTTGGAACCAAAATGAAAATCCTACGCGAATATCGAAATCTTCATTATACTTTAGTGGATTATGTGGTTTCTTGAAACGATTTTCCACAGAAGCGGTTTCTTTGAATGTTTTCATCTTTCCACGGTACTAAAGTGAATATTTCTTCCTGTATGCCGGTGATTGAAAATACAAGCAACATCTCGATATGGCACATTCTCACCACATAAAAAAACTATTTTCACTTTGTCTTGTGTGGATGACATTGTACATAAAACTTATTTGTGAATTATAAATGTACGAAAATCTGTACACAAAACAACTTGATTCATTAAACGCAATGATTTGACATTAACCAAAACTAAATATATGTTTCAAAAGCCTACTATTTTCTTCCCGACATGTTGCATTAGTCTTGTGATGAATGTCGTGGATGCTTGTCTACTGTATGAATGTGAATTTTCCTCGAGCTCAAGTATCACATCTAATTTGAGTTCATCACTCATTGCACTGGCAGTTGCTTGTTTTATCTGCCCCACTTGACCAAACTCGCGAAACTGCTTCTCTATTTTGCTTATTGTTCCTTGAGATATGGGCGGTAAATTAGGAAATTTCTGATGAAATAGGCGAGCTATTTTCTGTTGTGTTCGGGATTCATCTCGGTAACCAATCATTTGTAAAACTATTATTTTATGCATTTCCGTTAATCTAACCATTTGTCAGGCTTGAAGTTAACGAACTTTAAACTTAAATTAAAACACTGACAGCTAATGTTGAAACATACAAAACGATTTGACAAGGCGTTTTAAACTAACGTTGCCACGGAAATTATTTACAGTGTTTTAAAGGATACCATCTAAAAAGAACATTGCTATGGTTTTTTTTCACTTTCTTATTATCAATACCTCCACATGAAATAAATTTTGAGTATATTGCAAAAGTTTTTAGTGTACTTTATCGAATTTTGGTAACCACATGATTTTAATTCATTTCATCTTAATTGTTGCAATAAACTTGAAAGCGATAACAAATTTTTGAATAGAGAATGAAGAGACCTTCCAAACGATATATCAGAAGTCTATACTTCTCATTTAAAAAATTGGGGCTTGTACCTATCATTCGACGGGGGTTGAAGGTAGGGGTAGCATTTTTCCGTTGAAGTTTGTCAAATTATAATTCAAATTTGACGTGTTTCGGGTTTTTTTTTGAAATATGTACAGTAACTGAAATAATGAATTTATTCCATTTGGCTTTTACACACTGTATATTCATCTGACCCATTTTCTAAAAAATACAAGGGTAGGTTTTTTTGAATATATTATCTGAAGTTATTTTTATAAAAAGTTATATTTTCATTTACAAATATATTCTTACCAGTATCAGGTCGTTCTTTCGGCTGTAAGACGATTTTCAGCCCAGTCGTCTCAATATAAGTTTCCGTATTCCATCTAAAAATCCCCGGAATTGAGAGTTTCAATTCGTCTATGTTCGCTTCTACGACTTCCACTGGCAAGTTCATCTCATTGACGGATTCATTGAGCTCCTGGAACAAATTGAACATTTGTAAAATAAAATAATCAACTATTTCATTTCAAACCTTCTCTCTATTTTACAGAACACTGTTATATAACAACATAATTGTTAATCTTGAGAAGATTTTGCCGTTTTTCGAAACGATAAGTACAGTTTGGGCAACCTACACATGCGTTATCAATAAAATACTATGAAAAACACTTTTTTGCTACCCGGGAGCCGTCTGAATTGACAAATTGTTTGAAATCTCCGGAAACATGGGTTCATTACGTTTATACCCCCCATCTTTTTTATTTTACCCATTCCAACAATCTTGATCCCTATACTAATTTGTGCAGGTCCACTTTTGAATGTTTGTTATATTCTTCTAGACATAACTTGGGTTATCTATAAATTGTTTGCCTCCTGTGACCCAGTGCCTCACATTCGTATATATCATGACGAACTGCCTCTGTCTCATTGATGTTGTTTTTAAGGTGTCCATTGTATAGCCCTATTTTGTTCAGGTAGCCTCTCAATGGACTGAGTCCTGTGAATATCTTGGTAATTGTTCTGAGCCAATTCCTGCAGTATTTTTATGTGTGTGTTCAAGGGTTTATTTTCCCAGTACTCTTCATGTTTCTTATAGAGCAACTTTCCAATCTGGTTCCGTACAATGATTTCGGTACCACCATAGCTGGGTCAGGGTCTCTATATGCGAAAACATTCGCTATTGATGGCTGTCAAACAGATATTAACCAACACAGCGTCTTCAAACTTGAAACATATGCTTTATAGATTGTCTACTTTCTAATATAGTGACATTTTTCGAACTACCCCCTTCAGTAAAAAAAATATATAATATGGAGAAAAAAGTTATCAGGAACCTAGCTGAGAGCAATTAGTAAACTTTTAAATGTAGTAGATGAGTTAATTATGAAAGAAATTGATTATAAGTTCATTGTTCTTCCGTGTGAACCAAGATACACCAGCCTTAAAACTTTTTACTCACTTAATTCATTTATTTCTTCAGATATTCGACTGATTTTGTTTTGGGGACACCTGGAAATAACGAAGATACGTTAAAAGATACTAAAATCTTATCATCTTGCAACCTTATATCTTTGATTGTCTCGATGAACTCTTGTAAATTGATGACCCTAAAACTGGGTTGAGGAATCGATAAGAGTTTTGAGCTGTTGTGGTCCCAATTCTAGATGTCAAATATTAGGTATAACCCTAAAGACGAGATTAGTTATGATGACTGTGACAAAAATTATATTGGTCAGACTAAACAAGCTTTTAAATCCGTTTTGAAGAACATGTACCACATATTCGATTTAAAAACCAGAAAATTTTAGTGTCATTCAACACACCTTGAAGAACAGCCATCAAATAGTTGTCTAGTGAATCCCGAAGACACATCTTTCATTACAAAGGCGTGTAATGGTGGATGATGTGTGTGCCATATCAAGTAACAATTCATTACTCGAAATACTGATATACATTTTCTATCGGATAATTGAATTTCAATTAAGTTATTTACATACAATTCAATTATGAATATTCCACATACACTTCTCGTCAACGAATATAAAGTCGATTCATTTTGTTTCTTGAAATAATTTTTTTTCGATATAAACTGTCCTTTATCGCCACACGAATGTCTCCTTTTCTTAACGGAAACAATTCAAAAAATTTCATATTAAATTTGCTACCTTCCCAATTCAACATATCAGTGATCAAAACTCATGTTACGCCTATGGTTTCCTGTTTGAGTGACATATTTATAAATTAACGCCTGCCTGCCGCAGGCAGGCAGGCGAGAATTTCTGGAATGTCCCCCAGTGGGGGAATGGTCTTTACTAAGTTCTCAATCATTCCTATCCCCATTCTTTATATCAGCCAGAACAATTTTTCATTGCTTCCAGCATATTCTCGAAGTAAGAGAGCAGTCACGCAGGTTTTTATGCTCAAAAACGGTGTAAAAATTTGCAGACTACGACTAAAAAACCAAAAAAAATTACTTTGCCATATAACTTATGTATACTGTATATTTTCTAAAAATAATGCACTTCCAATCAGAGATATATACCAATAAAATTAAGGATGTGTGATTTTCGCAAATAAAAAATTGAAATTTCGCATTAAACAAGAACAAAATTCGGAAATTTCGCATTTATTCGCAGAAATTAATATTATTGAAAAATCAAATATCTAGCTTTCTCGGCTTTGTGGATGGGCACCACCTCCGCACGCTTTAGACAACTTGGATAATAATGATGTCTAATATAGCGTTGGCATTATGCACTAGCTGCACAAGACCTTTGTGAGGTAAAATGCTGAGTACAACTGCTTCGATTCAATCAAGCTTTGGGGCTTTGTTTTTTACCCAGACGCTTAATAGTCTCTACAATCTCATCGTAGTTAGTAAACCACTC
>WOGR01000815.1:0-22665 GCA_015342045.1 Leptinotarsa lineolata
CAGAATGCATGTTTTGGAGATACCTCAATCAGAGTGGCAAAAGTGCTTCGACAATTGGTTCAAACGCATGCAAAAGTGTATAGATCTTCATGGAGAACATTTTGAAAAACAATTGAGTGATTTTTGATGATTGATATTTGTTTTTGTTCTCTAGTCCCGAAATATAAAAGGCAACCCCCTAAGTATCCAAAATCGTCTCAAGCCTTGTTTTGCTTTTATTTCTCTCACACCTCACTGATTCATACCTTCACGAAAAAATTCCAACCTGTCGCTTTCTTCAATCGTACAATGAAAAAGTGCGTCTCTTTTGTTATCGCTTGGGACTCGTTACATTTTTTTTGTGTTTTAATAATCACGAAACAAGAAGTAACTTTATTTATTTTATTTCAGCAAAGGCCTACAAATACTGCGACTTGACGGGATCGTGGGAAACAAGGAATAGCACAAACGGAACGTATGATTATACACATTACGAAAATTGTATATTGCCACAAATACAGGAATTGGCGAAGATGTGTGATAAATTCGGAGAAACAACATGTAGTCAGGTAGGAAAACCAACGGAGAAAAGCGTTTCGATCAACTACTCATTCAACTTTAGTCATTCAAGATTGATATACGAAGGCCATTTTTGGTGAAAGTATGAGAGTTGGCCTTCTCTGGGACAATTCACCTTCTAAAATAAAAAAAAAAATGCAATGGAAAACTTCATTCAGGGATATGAACGGCAAACTTCTAATTTACTTCGATAAGTTACTGCCTGGAATCAATTTGAACGACTTCGTAGTACATCAAATATTCCGAAAGTCACTTAAAAACTTAGACATATAACATGTTACAGAAATTTTTTGACATCTGTTGAAGAAATTTTGAAAATGGAACTTGCGAGAAGACTGCGAAATAACTGATTTTGAATTCTGAAGACGGAGCCAGAATCAGGTCACAGAAACATCAAGATGAATAACTTATAAAATTTTAGGCTCTTCTTTGCTAGGCAAAATTGATAGATACGACTCTATTCAACAACGTTTCGACATTGTCTATGTAATCTTCAGGTTTGAATTAAAATATTTGAACAAGATTGGTATTTTATACTCATTTCATTTTCTTGTTTTAAATGATGTGGTTGAACAAAATTCGACACCAACAATCAAGCTCATACATTCAACCACATCATTCTAAACAAGAAAATGAAATAAGTACAAAATACCAATCTGAAGATGACATAGACAATGTCGAAACGTCGTTGAATAGAAACACATAGACTGAATAAGACCCTTATTTCAAGAAATTGAAGGAATTATATATGCAGTAACCCAGCATAATTAAACAAGTGATGATTATGCCTTGTAAGATTTTTTTCGAAGAATTTATGTTTTGTTTTCCAGAATCAGAAGTGAATAAATACCAATAGATCAATAGCGAACCTATTCAAGCGTGATAAATGGCAAACAGAGAAGTTGAACACGATAAGTTACTGCGTAATATAAATTTTGGAAGCATCAGTGACCTGTGGCACCTATTTATAAATATTATCGGTGAATAATTGGAAATATGAAGTTTTAAAATTACTCAGCTTTCACAAAATAGACAATGTTCAGGAAAACACTTTTCCTCCCTGAAAATCTAAAAAAATATTTTCGACAACTCTTTCTTTGAAAATATCCATATTTTTTCGACAAATATCAGAAGAATTCAGTGTCAAGGTGTCATATTCGATACATAAACACTCATAATGTTGTCTCCAGTTCAGTTTCAACTTTTTGCCTTAGGTTATGAAGTGCGATCCAATTTCACAGAGAATTTACTTGCTAACTGCCAAAAGTATATGAGCAAGTTCTTTGAGTTTTCTTTATCCTGTTTTTTGTCTTATGTCTTTATGTATTTACGATGTTCAGTTTGTTCAAGTGAATGGATCCTAAAGTTTCACCTTGATAACATTTTCTATAATTTTTTTTTTGTTTTTTTATCTATATCCTCGGATTCTGTTTGTATCAGAAGAAATCTCAATGTATTGATAGTTCTGAAAATTGTGTTGACATCATCTCTGTTGGCGATTAGGCTCTATTGTTGAGATGCTGCGATAATTGTGTAATCTGTATATGTGGGTTACTGTTGCTGCCAATTTCATTGAGCGCTTTTTCTACAAAAATTCCTGGACACGTATTTCAAAACATATTTAATAATATATATTTCCTTTTCTAGATCCCGAACTGAATTTCAGAGTGTCTCAGTCATTTCGTTTTCACAATTTTCAGATTTCAAATGGAACATTCGTAAACAATCGCAGATTTTCTATTGATTTTCATTCATTTATATTTTCAGGCCTCGTATTCCCTCTTGAATATATTCATATATTCGAGCTCAGGAATTCCCCTATTGATATTTAGTTTCAGGTCTACCGAATCTCTTGTTCTCGAAGGTATAATGACTGTCGTATGTAATCTTCAACTTCAATCA
The DNA here is from genome assembly GCA_015342045.1 of Leptinotarsa lineolata. Classification (NCBI taxonomy): domain Eukaryota; kingdom Metazoa; phylum Arthropoda; class Insecta; order Coleoptera; family Chrysomelidae; genus Leptinotarsa; species Leptinotarsa lineolata. The sequence continues at coordinate 2,461 of WOGR01000815.1, forward strand.
GCGAAATTATTCGTTATTTAATTTCATATTTGACAAAAAAATTCATTCAAATTCGTTCTGAATTCTGAAGTACACACGAAGTTTGCAGTTCGCTAGAAATAAATGAAATAAATTCGAAACCAAATAACATGATTTTCAAAAAAATTAACACTTATTTTTGTTACAGATAGGAAAAATAACGAGATGTATAGAAATGGTTGGCCTCTCATTCTCCTTCATATCGTTAGTGATATCATTGTACATATTTTTTTCATATAGGTAGGTATTATTATTTTTGAAATTATAGGTTCTGCAATCCTAGAACTATTACTCTAAAGGAGAATGGGTAATGATTCTATATAATCTGAAGCGTTTATTCGACGAAAATTCCATTCACAAATTAGGAGTGTGCATTGAAAAACATTTCAATATCAGCACTTTTTCCGGAAGTATATTTTTCATAACATAATTGCCAATAATAACACATCAAACGTGATCCAACGTTTTTCCAACATAGCAATATTACCTATTATTTACATTATTATATATGATTATTTTTGTTGATAAGGGCCAATAAAGAAAAACTGTTCCTTTTTATGTTATAAAAATGAATATTCATATACATATTTTATCATGAATCATAGTGGTTTCTTGAGAACAAGTGATTAAACTATTCAAGTATAAAAAAACTTCCATTTGTAACATTGTGTAATGGATAGAAGGACAAAACACAAGCACTACAGGAAAATCCTTAAGGCACTCTAAGAGCGGTGCCTGTACGAAAGTAGCGATTCACATTGGATTTGAATTGCTGGAGATTAAATCCATTTGAAAAAACGTTCTCAGGAAGTTTGTTCCACATGAATGTAGTTCTCCAAATGAAAGAATTATTGAGCAGTGAAGTTTGAGGTATACTGAGTTGAACCTCAAAACGATGAGCAGCCACAGTCCGTCGCGTATTTCTGGTATGTACCGCTTTTGATGGAATCAAATGTGCCACTTGAACACTTCTCGAGAAAGTATCTATAGAAGAGAGACAAATCTACAACTTTTATTCGATGTTCTAGACTATCAAGGTTGCAAGTGATGTTCACTTCTCAAATCAGTTGAATGGCTCTTTTCTGAATGAAATTCAGCAGCTTTCTTCAGGGTGTGCTCAGGGTCGGAGCTCCATACATGAGGACAAGACTCCAAAAAAAGTCTAATCTGAGTTTTATAAAGCATCAAAAGTTGCTGAGCTGCACTATCGAAGCAGAAAGCAGAATTGGAGAAAACCGATGCATGGGTTTTTGTGGCATTGAATTGAATCTGATTACTTTCACACCAATTCGAAATCACTTTTAGATCGCCATTAAGATATGCAACATCCTGCTGCCGGTGAAGATGTACATCCGTAGCCGATGTCCTGGAATCCAAATGAAATGACGAGACAAGTGAGCTGTCATCAGCAAAGCAATTTATCGGATTCCTTTTTTTCTCCAATAAGTCGTTGACATACAATAAAAGGAGGGTTGGAGACAATATGGATTCCTGCGGAACACCAGTATTGATGGTGAAAGTATTCGAGAGAGCCATACACAGAAATGATCCAACAAGCCATAGCATCGAAGTTTGGCCAGCAAACTCCCATGCCACACATGGTCAAACGCCTAAGGAATATCAAGCGCAACAGCTCTTGATTTTCCATGTTCCTCGACTGCGTTATTCTGAATATGGGTAACATACGATAGAAGGTCGCCTGTTGATCTTTGTTTCAGAAAGCCATATTGATGATCGGTCAAGATGTTGAATCCTTCCAAATATTCAAGGATATGTTAGTTTACGGCTTTCTCCACAATTTTTGATATCACTGATAGCAAAGCGACTGGTCTATTGTTATTTGAAAGATTTTTCTTGCCCTCTATTGCAATAGGCTGAACGCGAGCAATCTTCCAACAAGAAGGGAAAACCTCTTTCTTGTAAGACAGGTTGAAAAGTCTGGTGCTAGTTCATTTGCGCATTTTCCAAGTACGATGACGGGTTATTCATCAGGACCAGTCTCCTTGATATTGATATTGAGCTGTTTCAAAATTCACCCGACTAGACGTTGTCAAAAATCAATTTCCTGCATTGTGGAATCTAGTGTGGGAATAGTGGGTGGTGCCTTTCCCAGAAAATCGATTGTGGAGTGGGAAGCAAATTGTTCAGCTATTAAATTTGCTTTCACTATGACTGTTGTTGCAATTGAACCATCCGCTTGTGTTAGTGGTGGAATTGTGAATTTTGTTAAGTTTTGATTAACAGCTTCAGCTTCCGATCAAAAGGAGCTATACCCGTTGGGGTTGGCAAGCAGTTTATCATTTATTCTCTGATTGTGAAGTTCTTTGCTTTCATTCATCCTAAGTTTGCAGCAACAATATGTTCGCAACAGAGCATTAACAAACCTAGTTCGGTTTGGCACTGGAATTTTTGCGCCACTGCCGGTAGGCGAGATTTTTGGAGGCGACAGCCTCCACTAGGAGCCATTAGAAGTTCGTTCCATTGAAAAAGGAATATATGCATCCATGGATGATAAAATAACTTCCGTGACTTCTGAAGCACAAGTCGATGGATCATTAGAGCTGAAACAAACATCTAGCCAGGACAAATTTCGGAAATAGTCTTGAAGATCTTTCCACTCAGCAGATCTCCAATGCCAAACTTTGGGTGGCTCAGATTGTTCTCCAACATTCATCAGTGATTCACTCAACACTGAAATGAGTTTGTAGTCAGGAGATTTCACTGGAGACGTTACAGTGACTGTAAATTTCTGGATTGGTTGTTAGGTATAGATCCAGAAGACTAGCACATTCTTCATCACGGTCAGGTTGGCCCATTTATAATCTATTTATTGCAAAAACTTCAGCTCTGCGACCTTTTTCGTCGTTGATATTTGAAAATTTGAGCTATTCGATATGTTGTTCACAAGTGAAGAGAACAGTGCCCTATATTGTGTATCGCTTTATGGTCGATAAACACAGCATATGAATTCAGTGATCTTTTGTGATATCATTTTGAAACATAAACATCAAAGATTTGGGGTTTCAGCATTTCTTCTCTTTGGCAGGAGAGATCGCTTCGGATAAAGAGACATATTCCAAAGTAACGTCTGAATCGGGATTGGAAATTATAGCCAGGATATAGAAAATGGACGGGGTATGTTGAATCACTGACTTTGGTTTTTGTGAGGGCAATAATATGAATACTATTTGTTCGCAGATGTTGGTGCAATGAGTTTATATTTGAGTTGAGTCCTCTGATGTTGCTAGTGGACCTCCTAGCAACTGCAGTTACCATGCTATTTCCCTGCGGACTGATTCTAGAAAAACCCTGCTGACTGTCAGAAATAGTGGGTTTCGAATAACTTCTGCAGGACGATGCCCTCGAATCAGCTCCCATCCGGAGATCTGATTGGGGAGCTATTTTACCACCGGAGTATTTTGACCCTTTCTCACATCCCCACCCTTGAAATCGTTAACAACGACACAGCAACGAAACGTTAGCCCGAAAGCAACTTCACGCTGCCTGAGCCGTTGCAATGGTATCTCACCGGGTGGGAACAGCATCTACTATTTGCAATAGAAATCATATCTGAAATAAATTGTTGTATTCTATACACTTTATCAAACTTTTCTTCATTGAAAATTTCAACCGTTTGTTCTTATACTTGGAATTTTTCCAGTAATGGAGAAAAGCAAAAACATTCAAATGATATATCTCCCAATTGAAGAATGGATACTTTTTTATGGATCAGTGATTATTTTCGAATCATTACAGATAATCCTGAAACTACATTAGAATAACACAATTAGTGGAAATGATATTTTAAAGGAAATCCTAAAATTCACTATCACAAAATTCTGATTCGAATTTTGGGAGTATTTAGAGCTGAAAAAATTCTGAAGGTTCTTCTCACTTTTCTTTTTCCAAATATTCAAATTTTATTTGTTTCTTCATTTCAGTAACACATTTCTTCTCAAATTATATTTAATAGAAACAAAATGAAGCTCAATTCGATTCTCAAGATTCTCGATTCCAAGATTTTATACCCTCAAATACACTGTTCTGAATCCACGTAGATTTTTCTCCTACTGAGCACATATTTCGATCGAAGGATTATAATTAATTTTCCGATATAAGCAGCTTGTTAGATGCCATAACAAGAGCCGGCATTATGGACCATTATTTATCTTGTAGTTGGTTGGTCTCTTCAGTGAACCGAAAAAAATCGACTACAAAAATAAATTTGGTAGATTTGCTATTTCAATGATTTCGAAAGGAATTACAAATAAATAGCTGGATTTTTCAGTTGAATTGGCACTGACGGATTATATATAAAATTGAATCAAATATACTACTTCTTTTTTGGAGTTTAATAGTGATGAATATTTAACTATAATTATTATGTGAGAGGAGTGTTCAATTTATTTTATTATTGATTTCATTCAGCATCAAATTTCAAACTGAATGATATTTGTGTTTCAGGGTATTAAAAAACAACAGAACAAAAATACACAAGAATTTATTTATTGCAACTCTGCTGCAGGTCATCTTCAGGCTAATTAAATACATAGATCAAGGACTTGATCCGACCAATAAATTCATACACAGGGTGAGTTTCGAAGCATGGCAGAAAATTTTCAAAATCATTCCACAATGTGAAAGAACAGTGGAAACCTATTTTTGACATATGTTTCGCTAACCAAAAAGATTTCATATCTGGGTGGGAAAATCATGACAAGATTCCTATTTATCAGTCACTGAATTGTTTTCTCTCCTACTTAATTGGCAAAACGTGCATCACAAATAATTTTTTCCTTTTTGTCTCCATTGAAGATTTCAAAATTACTCACTAACAGAACATTTCCCAACAATATTTCTCTCCCTGATAAACCGATCTCTCAACAACTACTTTTTTACCTCCAGAACAGAATTATTTATATATACATGACAATGATTGATATTTGATTGGAATCTACTTTATTCGTTATCAATTCAATACTTACCTCTTTGCCACCCCCGTATATGGCCCTGTTGCATTATCTTTGAGAAGATTTCAAGGTGAATCGAACAAGGATAAATGCAAACATCCCCAGAAATAATAGGGAGAGATATATTATTAAACAAGCTGAGAGCGTATACAGTGTGTCCCCAAAGTATGGAATAAATTCGATATTTCCAAAACCAAAGGTCGTTTTACAAAAACCTCAAATACGTCGATTTTTAATTTTGATATTCTACATATAACAAACAAATTTCATCATACAGGGTAATCCATATTAATGTGATGACGTCATCGGTAATTTTTTGCAGTTCCGTAGGGCACTGTATTAGGTCCACTACCATTTATTTTGTACCTGAATAATGTAAAGTCAATTGTTGATTGTGATTCTATTGATCTACTTGCAAATGATTCTTGAACTAGCTTCTTCTGATGAAAATATCAATTTCTCCTTACATGATATGAATATAATTTTAAAGAAAGTTGGATACTATTTGATGGGCAATGAACTCGAACTGATTGTTTCTGAAGCAATGTCGATGAATACTGTAAAATATCTGGGTTTTCATCACACAGGCTAACAAGGAAAAATTTTTTTTACCTTAAACACCTTATTATTCTGTATTTTAGGGTGCTAAATCCTAATTTAATACAAATTGAGCCGTTCTATGATTTCTTTGTTCTCTGAAGGGTGTGTTTCTAAAAATAAATTCGAAAATTTTAGTTTCCTATGTCAAATAAAAAAGAATTATTATCTACACACCCGAATATAAACAGCTATTCCCCGACAACATGAAGGGTAACAGTAATCAAAATGTATGTAATGTCAAGAAAGTTCCCATTGAATTGTAAAGAATCGTCTTTTCATGAATGCAATTCAGCACCAATTCCATCAATTATGGACATAATATTCAAGAGCATTGGATGAAACGATTCAATTTGATAGAGGATTCCTAGAATTCTGGAACGTGACAAAACAACCAAACTATAAACATTATTAATAGAACGGAAATTGGTGAATATTGATTATACATTACCGATCGTGATTTATATAGTGATCCAATGAATTTAATATAATGTGATTATTTTACTTTGCGTTTTCCAACAACATTGGTGCATACTCGATGATAGATCTCATTGAGTTACGAGTATATTAGCTGAAAATCTATTTTCGAAGCTTAGGATATAAATAAGAAAAAAACAAACAAAAAATAAATCTGTCAGCAGAATATTTACGTCAAAATCTAAACAGTCGAAAAATATGATACTGACGTATAGCTATCGAAGTCGGCTAAACATTGTACTATAATAAATGATAACTCATTGAAGATTTCTCGTTAGTTATTCATCTATCTATTCCATTATGTATTGGGAACATGTATTTTTTTGTACCAATAAGAGGTTATTCCGATTGGTTCACGTTAATGAGTGTACTATTGGGATGGCGTCATATGCAAGGTCGTTTCTGGTTTTCTTGAATATTGTTAAGATGCTTGTTCTTACTAACAAATGGAATACCATGGATTTATACTCATCAACCTGGTAATCGCTTGTGCACTGTTTATTTGTACAACGCTAAAAAAATTTCAATCTTCTCAGATATCTCTCAAACGAATAATGGGGTGCTGATTGCTTAACTTCTACTAACATCAATGAAAAAAATACCCTTAGTTACAATTGGGGTACCCTTTGAACTAACAATAATCAAGGAATACCCTGAAACAATAGATAATTTGGCATTTTTTTAAAAATTTGTTGTAACAATGAACTATTCGTACAACTGTATAAGTAACTATATAATGAAAAAATGTAAAGTGATTTATCATCAGGCGATGGATGTTGAAGCTAGTAGAGGAATTTTCCTCATATTGAATGTCAAAATTGGGAAAAGAAGGTTGCAGAAATCCAGCAAGAATATTGGTCGAAGATACGAACTTGAACCTTTATTCTCTTATTACCTGAGGTTTTTAGAAATTTTACCTATATATTTATCTACAACTCTCATTACTGATATTTTTTCTCTTTTTGGTTTTTATTTATGAAAGTATGTAGAATAAAATCGTCAGAATTCGTTAAATTCATAACAGATATACCTAAAAAGAGAAAATCATTCGGAGTTTACCTGATATTTTTACCGTAGATAAACAAACATCAAAAATGGCTCAAGAATCCACTTATATTACTGGGAACATAATTTTCGTTGCCGGTTACCGTGCCTCCAATTTAAAAAGCTAAATTAAACTGTCAGTTCGTCTTCAGGCGAAAAGTTGATGTCATCGCAAAAAAAACGTGAAACGAACTTGTGGAATTCTAAATAAACAGATCGTTTTACTCGGTTCAAAATTTGTTGTTGTGAATTATTGATTTGCAATTAATCAGTTTTGTTGGAGATTTGAATTGACTTTGCTCGTTGAAACGATACAATGATATATTATTGAATAACGGCGTGCATTTGAATACTTGATTTTATTGATTTCATGAAATAGTTGTCCTGTTCGTTTAGGGTTCCTTCTCTAGCGCCTTTCATGTAATTGCAATTGAATATGCGAACAAAATATTATTGAACCTTAGAAAGTAGTAGTCTTTACCAACATGAGGAAAGCAAAAATTTCACGAATTTCACAGTCATTCTGAGATATTACTTCATTGATAAAATTAATGAAAAAATTCTACTAATAACATATTGAATGATTTTTAGGAAGACAGTATTTCAGAATTGATTTTCTGAATTTTATTTTTTCAAAAATGAGTAAACTATATTATAAACGCAAGAACTAAGGGATGATATTCGATGAATTATCAATTCTATTCAATTATTCGAGAATTATAACTTAACATTTTTGTGTATCAACGTATTTTTTATCCACTAATGAATACATATATACAAAAGGTAATACTGCCGACATCAATAAATATTTTCTGTAATATTTTCATTATTTTGAGACAAAAATGTGAAATGTCAAAGTTCATTTTATTTCAGCTTTATCTCAATGAAACCTGCATATGTCTTCTGGAGTACACCAAAACGGCAATGTTCATGTGGATGTTCATCGAAGGCCTTTACCTGCACAACATGATAACAGTAACAGTCTTCCAGGAGTACACGTACATTAAAATTTACTGCTACGTAGGATGGATTGTTCCTGGATTGATGACAGCTGCCTGGCTGATTTTCATGTTGGTGAAAGAAGCAAAAACGTGAGTGGAAACGTTATTTTTTTCAATATTGTGTTGATCACGAGACTTTTCAATTATAAAGATTACTAAAATCGAAGTGGATTCACGAAAAAGTATTGAGACGTGTCTTGAAAATGAGGTTTGAGTAAAGAATATTAATGGCCTCATTTGAGGCTTTGAGACATCGAGACTCACATATCGAAATGAATTAACTTTATACTAAATGTCAGGACATTCAAAAACAATGATTGAGTTATTGAGATATCGTTTCGTCGTACCAGATTAGAAAATGACTACATAAGAAAAGGATACTGGAAAAAATACATGAGAACACATAAGGAAAATTTTAATAAAGAGACTGCTTGCAAAGCACTGAGGTACGGCTTCAAAAAAGCAGATATCGACTCTAAATAACCATAGTGGTGTTCATTGGACGCTCTGCATTTGAAAGAAACATAAACAGAATAGGGCTGTACTGAATCAAAGGATGTAAATAATTTATGTACAATTTTAGTCATGTTCTAAACCACCAACAGAGAATCTGCACGAATCAACCAGTGAAGGGAATAAGAGAATCAGTATCATGATGCTGCTATCCTGATTTGAAGCAAAGATATAGAATACTGTATGTCGTTCTTCGTTGCAAAGAGGGGGATAAGTGAAATCATAAAGGATGAGTTACTTCAATTTTAGTTCTGTTAGATGTTTTCACAAAGTATGTAACGTTGTATGCTCTGAAGAAAGCTACGGTCTGATCAATCTTGAATCGAATTTCCACATACTTTTTATTATTGTCAAAAGCATGCTTTCGGATCATGAAACCCAATTCACAATGCAGCGCGCTGGAAAAACAGTTTGCAATCTTTGAACATCAAAGTAATTCATTCGTCGATCCGTCATCCCTAGGAAAACCCTTCTGAAAGAGTTACGACGATTATGACGAGCGTAGTATTCTAACCAACAAAAGCGCTGGGTATTGCAGAATTCTGTGGAGTTCGTGAACTCAGTCGTACATGAGTCTACAAGTTACACACCAAATTAACTTCAATTTGGTGTAGAATGGACACGATTTTTGCCAATAACGATGAGAGGTAAGTTGGTGGACGGTGATCCTACCAGTCCGGAGGTAAAACCTAAGGACCATCAATCTTGTCGTCTTTCTGAACAATTTGAATCAGAACAGCTAGTACTGTTAAAGGCTTATACTGCATCTTCCACGATAAAGTTGGGAACGAAAAACTTCCTGTTGTTATTCGAGGGTCTTTATGGTCCATCTAAATATATTTAAAGTACTTGAGTTCAAAAAAGAAGAAGAGTACTTTCAATGCGATGCACCTGAAACCATTTCATTCTGAAGAGTCTTCAATTTTATGACACTCTCATCGAAGACTAGAAGGGCAAGTTGTGACAGAATTACTTTATATTCGGTTCATTTATTGGCTCGAGCTGTTCATAGAAGAGTCTTTACATGAATATTATGATTCAGTCAGTAAACTTACCCGTTGACATTCAATTTGATTTGACATTTGTCAAAGTATTGTGTCTCAATTGGAGTTAAGGTTTTATTGAACCTAGTTTATGTTAAAACCTCGTGGTGAAATCTGAGAGATTTTGCGCGGCTCAATTCAATCAGATTGCCTGGTTTTAGGTAAGTTTTGCTGTAGCGCAATTATATTAGCTCAACTGGTACAAAACTGTTTTAGATTTGTCCAATTCAATAAATTCTACCCTTCATTTCCCAAAATCTTTGTATGAGCTTCAACTTGGGAGAAATAAATCCATATTACCTTACTGAACATCTTTCTAGTCCAAAAGTGGAATCACCTGACCGGTAATGAATATAAATATATCAAGAATAGGGGAAAATTGTAGTTTATCCGTGAGTATCCCATAAACTACAATTTAGTCAAGAATAGTTCTGCATATTTTACACACTGTGATAGCATTCAACTTTCTATTGAGTTTAACAAATGTAATAATTGAATTGATAGGAAATTGAAAAAGTCCACGATTAAAATGTTTGAGCTAGTCTAAAATACTTGAAATCATCTTTAATGTATTCACCGTAACAAAATTCAACGGTAGAAACCTAAATTCATTACATTTTGTTATAATAAACAGTTTTATCTTTCCAGCTGCATTTCTTTGTTTGAGTCTTCGACATTCATTTTGCTGACAATCTACAATAAGGGAAATAATCAATAAATGTTCTTCCTTGAAAATCCCATTGTCCAAGATTTCAGGTGGTTTATTGTTGTCTTGTGAAGCGAAATTTAGAAAACCAATCAGGCCACTCTCATTATGACGACTCAATTTCAATCGTCCAGTGTAACGATTCTTTGAATTGAAAACCAATTGAATTCTTTGGTTTTGAATCTGACTCGGTGAAAGATAATGGAGTTAATTGCATGGCCCATATACGAAGATTTTCGTTCCTATAGTAAGTGGGCATACTTGAAGACTGGCTTTTAATCAAATTGTCTAAATGAACAATTCAATCAGGCCAGTCTTATCTCACCTACACAGTAGGTTTATGGATTGAAACCTATCAGAAAACAACTACTCCCCTGGCAAATACCCCGAAGAGCTTGGATTATATCCGACAGGTGTCAGTGAAGGATTCTTCACAGAAGTGATTCCTGCATATGCAGTTGGCCACACAATTTCCGGCGATACAACTACTGTGTAGGTGAGATGAGACTGGCCTGAAAGAATTGTTCATTTAGATAATTTTATATACGAAGACTTGTTTTATTCAGGAGTGAACATAAGCATTATCGCAACAGAACAATAGTTTCTCTGGGATAATAAAAGAAAATAGAGGAGTTTGGTGTTAGAGATTTTAAACTGTCATGTGGTTCATTTTCGATGTCTCACATAAGTCAACCAGTAAAAACATTGAAAGTACATAAACATACATAGATAGGTAGAGAGATATATTTATTGAAGTTTTCGAATTAAAGATATGAAAAATTTGGTAAGCATAAATATTAAACTGTAAAGTATAACGAAAGAGTATCAATTCGTAGGAATTCATGTTTGTATAACTGAACATTTGAAATAAAAATAGTATAAGACAAATATAAACTCAATTGTCTAAGAGATACAAATATTGAAAACATACTATCGCATATATCATTTATTTATTTATTTATTATAGGTGCACAGCATAATACAACTAGGTAACTGTTGCAGATAGTTTACAGGTGCTACTTAGAATTTTCAAAACTGAATGAGGTAATCATCAGAGAAAAAATCCATTCTATAACTAGGCAAATTCACATATCAAGTTGTTCAACATATCGATTTGTTTGCTGTTTTTATCAAATTTGTTATCTATAAAATTAAACAATTTTCGCAGTGCATTATTATCAATGAAATAATAGATTGCAAACAATTCGTTTACAAGCCTGATTTCCTGAATTGAATATAAAACAAACAAAAACATCTTCCTTTTATAAAATATCGTATCTGAATATTTGATATCTTAATCAACATCAAAAATATTTTTAGTGTTAGAACAAGGTAAGTGCTAGTAAAATGACATTTAATCGATCTTTAAAATTCTATCAAAATCATTAAAAAACATTGATTTGAGTTTTTCCTGAAACAGCTGATTTGTAGTTACCTAGTTGTAGTATTCACCCCACGATTTGCAAATATAGGTTTTACTGGTATCAAACAGTGATAACGTATACCACATTCATTACAAGCGAGATTTTCACAGCCTTTCTTCTATTCTTCTCTATTCTGAAATTTACTCTTTTCCAAGCTAGAACTTGTTCATCTTTTCAATGTTTGTTCTATGCTGCGTCACCTGTAGTTGATGAAGCTGAGAAAAGAGCTGATTTTTTTTCAGTGCCACTTCAACAATCGATTCTAAAGATGGAGTATGATCTCCTTCACATAATCTATCGACCAGAAACAAATTTATCTTTGATAATATCTGACAGTGAACTATCAAACTTACAGTTCATAGCCTTACTCTTGAGTCTGGCATAAAATTGCCCGATCGTCCCACTTTCATTTTGCTTCAGTTGGAAATGGCTCTTGCCCAATGTCTGTTTTATCAGCTTTTTGGAGTTTACACTCTACTGATGTTTTTTTCCGATGTTTCTTTCTTGTCGAGACTACTTGCAAAGACTGAATAGATGATTGATCAATGTCGTAACGATTCATTTCTCACATGGTTGGATTCGTAATTCAGGTATTGCTCTATGGAAAAAGGTTTTCTGTAGAAGAGTGTCTTGCACTGGTAGTAGTAGTAATATTCACTACAACGTATAGAAACAGTATTCAATTCTGAAATTCCTTCTCAAATTTGAATGAAGGACTTCATATTACAAATCTTCAAGGTTTCATACTGATGAAGATTCAATGTATTTCAACCAGACTCGGGTTTTCTTATGGGTATAATAACTGCCATTGTGTTAGTAATGGAAAAATTTCATCTATAGAAAATATAAAGTTGATTCATAACAGATATCCTTATTTAGGTCATTCACAATATTTAATGAGGAACTCGATATTTTTTGAATTCATTTATGATTGTCGACCTTTAGCGGTCTCATGGGAGATATGTTAGGCCCCACGTAGACTAAACACACTGATGAAGACACATCTGGCGATAAGTATCATACTGGGAACGAAATAAACGCTAGCTAAAGGTTTTGGTTGATTAGCTTCGCTAACGCAAAGTTCGGTCATATTAAATAGGTGGTCTCGCAAATGTATTTACAATAATAACTAACCAATTACTTCGATGAAGAAGAGATATATTTCTCAAGGAGGAAGAGTTATAGAAAAAAATTGGGTATTACTAAAAAGAGAGACAGGATGTCATTTTAAGTTTGTAATATTGCTCTTATTTGCTGTTGTGTAGAATATAAGAAAGGCAATAGGCTGCACCACACCTCTTTTTGTATGTATAGTAGCACACACATGTTTAGTTCTAAAAATAGTCGTCGGCCAGGCAAGTTTAATTAATCACGTCAGAATTTCCGCCAAGTTTGAATAACGAAATAGTCGTCGGCCATGCAAGTTCAATTAATCACGTCAGAATTTCCGCCAAGTTTGAATAACGAAATTACGGTTTTCTTGCATGTTGGGAGTCTACCGTATAAGGGAAAATAGAAATAACCTTTCTTTTGAGTTTATAACGAGACATCTCGTGGTTCGAGTTTCAGCTTTATAGACGAGATATTTTGTTTTAAATTCTATTTTAGTATTTTTGCTTTACTTTCATGTTATATTTTTATACTCGGTTATTTGTTTGGTTTATGAACATACCCGTTTATTATTTCATTTGTGTTCGTAATATAAACAGTATCTGAAGCCTCTTTTGTTATTAACGCCTCAACAATTGAGCAAGTCCCGCACCATTTCAGGATAGGGGAAAGGGCTATAGCCAAAAATATCAGTGTACAGTTTCGTTTTGGGGAGAAACAGATAAGGGAAAGACACCCAAAAGGTACAAGGTGTAATTTGATTTCAAAAAGACCTCCTCTTCGTGTAGGAGGCCAAATTAAATCCTTCTTTCGGATTTTCCTTAATGTTCAAAATTTGATGTGGAGAAATACGCATCTGGTGATAGCCGCTGCTAATTTAAATTTGATTAGTTTCTTTTAAGCTATTGCCCTTAACATATTTTTTTGACAAGTTTCTACTCTTTGTAGATACTCGTTAAAAACATACGTTATTACGTGAGCTACTTCAGTAACCAATGCTTCAAACAACTGCCATCAGCATCTTGCGTGACGAATTTTTCCCTCAATTGAATATAGCAGTTTCTCAGACAGCATCTCAGTAATTCAATGATTATTTCCTTTATTAACCTGGTTCTGGATTCAAAATCCGCATTTTATGATAGCTTTCTGTAGATGATCCAAAGTTCTCATTGAACAGGATTGAGTATATCAAAATTGATTAGCTGATCCTGTTCTGTGACTTCAATTCATTTCAATAATCCAACAAAGTGTCTGAAATTCTTCACCAAAGAGAAGTGTTTCACATGTAATGGTTAAATAATTGGAAGTATACCTCCTTTCGAATAATTCAGTTATGTATTTTCTCTAAGTTTTTGAATCCGTAGACGATGGAAGTTTTAACTACTAACATTTACCACGGAAAAGTGTCAACCACATTCGAATAAACTTTCAGCTTGTTTGTATGTAGTCTCCGCATCGTCGATAGATTCATTAAAATCGAGTCTTCATGTTTTTCTCACCGAACGAGCACATACCATTTCGTTCCGTCAATTCTCAACTTTCCTTCGTCTAATTCGAAAAGTTGAGCAATCTTGAGAGAACTTTGCCCGCACTATTTTCTCTTACAAACATCGATTGGCTCGAAGTAGATTTCTTGTTCCATTGTGTGGTTCTGGGAGTTCAACTGAAATTATAATTGATTTGTTATAAAACGCAAAGAAATTTATGCGAAGTTACATTTTTCAATTTGCTATAATGTTTGAGCATAATAGCAGATTTCCATTCCGTGTTCATCTCAAATGAAATTACAAAGTATTTATATAATCTACGAGATATTAAATATTTTAGATTGATGCAAAATGGGAGGATAATACTTTTATATAAACATAAAATTACACGAAAGAAAAACTTTTTTGAAACAAATACTTTTATATGAATACTGAATTATTCAGGAAACACTTTTTTCTACTCATTCGTTATGGAATCAACTTTAGATCATCATTTAATAATCAAGAAATTATTTCCATTTTACACCCCTCGAAAGTTTTCTGCCTCAGAATCAACTGATTCCTGCAAACAGAATTGAAAATTGTTGATTAAAACATATTTTCATGTGTATTACGTTTATGTTGAACTTTTCAAGTGTTGAATAATTTATTCGCAGATACCCTGGCTTTCCGAAGCTGTAACTCTTTTTATAGGAAAATTTTTTGCCCACTACTGGCTCATTCTTGAATATTTTCTTGGGGTTGTCCCATTCCTTTGGTTTCTTTTATGAAAAGTCACTCACATCAATTCTTTTTTAAAGAAAACTTTCAAACCATCAAAAAAATGGTTCTAGAGCTCAATAATTAATTATTCATTCATATTCTTTTCCAAGTTCTATGATGAATATTGATATGTATCCCTAAGTTTACTCTGGTATGCTTGTTTTAAGAATATTATCCTTGAGCACTATGAAGAATTTCGAAACATTCTTGAAATATTCCTATAGAATATCTCAGAAAAGAATATCTTGTAGTACTGAAACTATTAGAGTAAGTAACTCCTTGCTCTTCTTTAGTCTGGCATCAGTAACCATTTTCAATAAAATTACTCGACTACACCCGCACTCGGACTTCGTTTCTATCGGTTGATTCAAATGACATAATACAGTTGTAGTTGAGAACAGGTATCCAGACTTCATTTCGGATGATATTTTTTCTGTGTTGCCGAATTTTTATCGTTTTCTGTATGTTCTTGAATAGTAGCTCTGAGTTCTATCGAATTCTAGGATCTCTCCGAACGCGATCACTTGGATTCCTTCTCTGAAAAAGTCTCTGTCCTATGTGAAGTGGGGAGAACTTTGGAGAAACACACAAGACCTTCAGCCATTCTGAAGGGTATATTGGTGCTCCATAAGTGGGATTGAATTGGAATCACATGATGTAGTGTAAGTAACCGGCTCTCTGATCACAAGGAAAATTATCGCTTGGGACATACCGACAAAGCAGTATTATTGGAATATGTACTCATAGTGAAGAGACCTGAGTGTTTGGTTGGAATCAGTGCTACTAGTTGGAATTATATAGAAACTCGATATGAATTTAGAAACAGAAACATT
The DNA here is from genome assembly GCA_015342045.1 of Leptinotarsa lineolata. Classification (NCBI taxonomy): domain Eukaryota; kingdom Metazoa; phylum Arthropoda; class Insecta; order Coleoptera; family Chrysomelidae; genus Leptinotarsa; species Leptinotarsa lineolata. The sequence continues at coordinate 18,446 of WOGR01000815.1, forward strand.
TTTGACCAAAAGAAAGAGAGGAGGAACAAAAATGAATTCTTGTTTTCTGCACTCAATTGAACATGTATCAGGTCAATGAGAATAAAGCCACACACACAACCAATGAGATGAAATTGGTGACCTGAATCGTCAAGAGCTGTTGCGCTTGATATTTCTCAGGCCTTTGACCGTGTGTGGCATGAGGGTTTGCTGGCCAAACATTGATGCTATGGCTTGTCGGATTATTTTTGTGTGTGGCTCTCAAGATTCCTGAAAGAACGTTTCCTGCAAGTGGCCGTCGATGGATATCTCTCAAATACTTTTACCATCAACGCCGGCGTTCCCCAAGGATCCATATTGTCTTCAACCCTCTTTTTATTGTACCTTAACGACTTATCGGAAAAAATGAAGAATCCACACACGAGAGACTTGTCTCGTCATTCTATTTGGATACCAGGACATCGGTTGCGGATGCACATCTTCACCGGCAGCAGGAGGTTGCATATCTCAATGACGATCTAGAAGTAATTTCGAATTGGGGTGAAAGTAACCAGGTTCAATTCAATGCCACGAAATCCCAGGCTCCGGTTTCTCCAGAAAGATGAATGTCTCTGAATCGGATATAATAATGTCAAGACAGACAGTTCCGCTTTCTGCTTCGATAAGTTTGTTGGGTGTTAAAATGGACACTAATATATCTTGGCACAATCATGTTGCTGAAATTGCAAGGGCTGCTTCTCAAAAGCTTGGAACACTGTTCTGAACAAGAAAGCTGTACACACCTCAGCAACTTCTGATGCTTTATTAAGCTCAGATCAGACCTTCTTTGAAGTATTGTACTCATGTATGGAGCTCCGCCCCAAACATACCCTGAAGCTGCTGGATTACATCCCGAAAAGAGCCTGATTGGACACGCAAACATAACTTGCAACCTGGAACATGAAAGAAAGGTTGGAGATTTGTCTCTCTTCTATAGATACTTCCAAGGGAAGTGTTCAAGGGATTTGGCACATTTGTTTCCACCGAAAGCGAAGCACATCAGAAATACGCGACGGACTGTGGCTGCTCATCGTTTTGAAGTTCAACTCAGTACACCTCGAACTCGCCGTGTGAAATCTCTTTCATTTGGAGGATTGCGTTCATGTGGATCAAACTTCCTGAAAACGTTTTTCCAAATGGAAAACGATTCAAATGTGAATCACTACATTCACACAGTGACCGCTCTTAGAGCGCCTTAAGGTTTTTTCTGTAGTGATTGTGTTCAAAAAAATTGTAGTATCTGCTGTGGGGATTACTAGAACACTATTATTTTCTTGTTTGTTCTTGACACTGTTTCTATAACTCATTCTGTACTTACCTTTCTGATCACCATACACGACTGAATGTATCCAATCTTCATTTCTACAAATATTGCCACTGTCAACATTGTCATAACTGAGGGTTTTTTGGTAAGTGGAAGAATTCATCCTTTGCTTTCAAGAGGCACAGTATGTATCTGCTACTTAGCTCTGTTTCTGGCCGGTAATTCAGACTAATTGAAGAGTAGATTGAACCATATTGATATCCTCGAACTATTTTGGTGTAAATTTCTTGCGGTTGTGAAGTAACAGCTCAGTCATCTGCGTTTTGTTGTCACCCCGTATCATGAGATGTCGCGAAAATTTTATGTCAGACACTATGAAATCCTTCCTTGAAACTCTGAGATGAATGATACGTAAAAGAAGTGGAAAACAGAAAACAATGAATTCAAGTTCGGGAGCGTGTTTTATGGACCTCATGAAATCCTGATCTGCCATACAAAAGAACTTGAGGAGCTTTGAAACGTTTTTCATTTGCGGCATATACCAGCGATGTCAAGTCTGGGTAATGTACAGAGAAAGATTCCTGGTTAAAATTTGCCGTCCTCAATGAGTTCAGTGGAAGATTTCATTTTCTCGAGAGGAACTTTTCGTGCATGAAATACAATTTTGAGCTGATAAAATTAATAAAGGAGCGGCTCAGACGAGAATTTTATTTTTTTTTTCACTGGAACAATGGTCAAAAGCTGTTATTCAATGCTAGTTGTCAGTGATTGTAGTATAGACTGTGTTATGTATTGAGCACTGTCAAAAATATGTGTGTTTGAGTTGGAAGGTGTTTCTCAGTTGACTGGCCGTCGGTTTTTTTTTCGAACGGCAACCCTCAGCACAGGAAACATCTGCGAGCTGTGGATCAAAGGTTTCCCCTTTCAACGAACGATTCCTAGCAAAAGTAAAGACTCATCGTCTCATAAATGAAATCGACCCAGTGTTCACATAGCGGTTGATTGAATAGGTAGAACGAAACTTAGGTGCTAACCTACCAGTTAAGTCTGAGTTGAAGTGAATTACTCAAGCTTCGAAGAGATTATACTATGAAATGACGGTGTTTTCAACGTTTCTCAAGCTAATTGACTTTCTATAATCTACAAAAATTAAGTTTCAATGAGGAACTTCACACTGATAGAAAATGCTAAATACAGGACAGCCTTGTTGAGTTGATGTGGTGCTTTCCCCAGCTACTCGAGGGTCTCTAAATTAACTATGGAGTTGTTAAATAACTTAATCTTAGTTCACAGAGGAGACAGACATTGGCTGAACGACTTCAATTGTCCTTCCTGTAATATCGGATCAAAGGCAAGAACTTTTGGGTCCTCCAACTTTTGACCCTGTTAATAAATATAAGAAAAGGGGCAGATAACAATTCATCGCCCTTTCAAGAACAGGAGCAGCATGAAAGCAACTCATCACCTCCTCAAGAGCAGAATGTCTTACGAATCTGCCTTGCATCAAATCTTCAGAAATGAAACCAGATTCTGCAACAGAAGAAAACCAAATCCTCATTTGCAGCTCAGTAAATATCTACGCTATATCCAACTACCTCGATATTGACCAATCAGCTGAAATCTTTTCAACATTCTATTTTCGCTGCCGAAGAGAATATTCCAGAAGATGATCCACAGGTACAATTCCACAACGGCACATTTCGAACTGGATGACCAGAGTACTCTGCAGCCTTGATAGGACGTTATACAGAAGAGCTACTTCACAAGGCACATATTTGTGTTGCTAAATCACCCAACGGAGATAATCGCAGAATGGCCGCCGATGGGGTCCTAACAAGTTCGAGAAGAATGAACCATCGTCAATCAACCTTGGAGTAGATTATCATTCACAAGTTGAATCAGGCTCTGGTAGCAGAAAACACACTCTGTTCCTGCCCCGCTGTGGAGCGGATGGGGTTCTCAGCATTTGGCAGAGTCTCTTTTCCATCAGTTGACCTGTAATCTGCTTTGTTGAAAATCTGGTTTTACTTGGGCGAGTTTCAATGAGTGTGAGCCATAATGAATGAACACAGTCCCAAATAGGTTTAAATATATCTTGCATCTCCATAATGAAAATTTCGAATGTTAGAGCTACGAGTATTGTGTGTGCGTCACTTTGAAGACAATCAGTTCTCTAATATTTTTGATATTTCCACCCGCTTCCGTAATATTCGTGGTTCATGTCCAATGCTCTCAATGCCGCTATTTTGATTTGATGATCTGAAATTTTATGTCTGAGATTCTCAAGGTGTGGTTGAATAGTGTCCTAAGTTTTGTGTTGTTCGTCATTTGAAGCTATTTTCAAGAACTAGAAATATGAATACACTGAATCAATCACTATTAGGGATTTGTGATCTGGCTATATACCTCTCTTATTATTCTTTGGTGTCAAAGCTGATAGCTTCACCTGGAACTATATATGATTCGAGTAATGACAGTCCGTGGTTATCAATTAAATGGGTATCCGGTGCTTACGCCAGTTTTGGGAACGTCCGTTAAAATTCAACATTATTTATTTTTGGGTAGTGCCTGAGTTAGAATTTTGAAGTGATAACTTCTTATGAGAGGGCAAACAGCTTTGGTACCTACGCGTAACGAACCTTTCTCTCACGCAAACGTCATCGGAAGGCAGTCTTCTCCTCTCTCGTCGGAAAAACGATCTATATTTAGTGTGCGTTAGACATGTACTGCTGACAGGATTGTTAAAAATCCAAACAGCAAGCGTGTACAGAGTATCAAATCTAGGAAGTGACTTCAAAGTCTCAGTTCAGAACCTTTTAACGACAATCTTGTAGTGTCCACTTCGGTGAATTATAGTACGACACAAAAGTCTGTGCTCTAAGAAAACGGCATTCGAATGGAAATTGAAATGAAAAGTTCATGCAACGGGAAGCTGATA
>WOGR01000816.1:7626-22660 GCA_015342045.1 Leptinotarsa lineolata
GTGAGATAAACTGTTCACCGAAGGCGGCTCTTAATGGGGCCATTGATTTTCGCGTGTCGTGTGGCATGTAGCACCGTTTTGTTGAAACCACATGTCAGGCATGTCCAATTCTTCCATTTTGGGCAACAAAAAGTCGTCAATCATCACAAGGTAGCGCTCGCGATTCACAGTAACGTTCAGGCCATTGTCGTCTTTGAAGAAGTATGGCCTGATGATGCCACTGACCTATAATCCACACCAGTGACTTTTTCGGGATGCATCGGTAGCTCTTGCAATGCTTGTGGCTGGTCTTCACTCCAGATAGATAGATAGATGATTTTGCTTGTTAACATATCCATTCAACCGGAAATGAGCCTCGTCGCTGAACACAATTTTTCGATAAAAATATGGATCTTCCGGTAACTTTCCAACTTTGCCAGCGCCCATTCACCAAATGTTGGACGTTGTGGGAGGTCGGGTGGCTTTAATTCTTGCACTAGCTGTATCTTATAAGGTTTCACACCCAAATCCTTTCGCAAAATTTTCCACGTAGTAGAGTAACAGAGGCCCAATTGCTGCGAACGGCGGCTAATCGATATTTCACGATCATCGCGAATACTGGCGGATACAGCCGCAATATTTATTTCGGTTCTCACTCTACGTATGCGTGTTAGTGGTTTAATGTTTGTTCAATAATGTAAACTGGGTTCAAAATTTAGTAACAAGCTTACGAATAGCTCCCTCAGTAGACCGACGAAACTGCCCATAAATTGGAAGTGCACGATGCACTTTCTAAACCGAGCATGAATTTTGATAATAAAATTCAATAATTTGCAAGCGTTGTTCATTCGTAAATCGATTCATGGTTGAATTATAGACCAAACTGAACAAATTTGACAATGACACAAGACACGATTCACGCGTCATCTATCAAAAACAGTGTTGATAGATGACGCGTGAAGATACCAGCAAAAAATCAGTCATTATAATCTGGCAGTTGAATATATCTAGGACACGACTAACAGAATTACAGGTATCGCACATTGTATAAATTGGGAATTTTTACATTATATTTGTTCGCGGAGTGTAGAGATAAAAATTGACACTATTCCTAGATGATCGTCTAGGAACCCAAAAATTCAACATATGTAACAACTGAGCGCAGGTAATGATAATGTTTATGACTTTGAATAAAAAAAGAAGTAAATGTCAATTATTGACTAAACACCAATCAAGAACACCTAATATGAAAGCGAAAATACACTGGTATGACGTGACATTACGACACATGTAGTATTAACCACGGGCTTCAATATAGATCTGAAAGTATGTACTCTAAATAGATATAAGGTCCAGAGGAATCATATCGGATGAATATTCAGGGTCGAAATGTTTACCGTTGCTCTTTTGTCTGATTTTGTACCTGTGAAATGTCACGGGACATTTATAATTTAATCACATAATTCAAATTATTTTATATATTCGATATAATTGATTTTGATTGTTATAGATTTTTCATATGAAGTTATGGCTTTACTATCTCCCAACACCTTTTTTAGTAAAACCGTGTGTACCAGAAATTCCCGCTGATGATGAAAGAAGTTTGTATATTTTTAGAACTTTTGAAGGATCATAGACTGTAGAAAAAATGTTTTGCGTGTTCGGCGATTTTCTGCTATCGAAAAACATGATTCAAAGAATCTGAATCAAATTTTATATGAAAATGAAATAAAGTGTTCAAAAATACTTGGAATCTTGATAGTAATTGTACTACGGTGATTGTACTATGAGTCAGACGACGCTCGCCCTTAGACGCCCCAGCACATCAACAACAGCAATTTTGAGCATGAAGCGTGTGACAGCGAAGTTCGTCCCAAAATTATGACAAAAAAAAACAGTCGCATGAGCATCGCTCAGGAATTGTTGAATGACGTCAACAGTGATCCAGATTTGCTGAAAAGGGTCATAACTGGTAACGAATCATGGGTATATGGGTATGATATCTAAACCAAAGTCAATCGTCCCGATAGCAGAGGCCCGGAGAGCCAAGACCTATAAAAGCACGCCAAGTTCGAATAAATGCTTTCTGTTTTCTTCCCACACGTTCAAGGTCACATAGTGTTCGTTCAAGGTCAACTATCGAGTTCAAACTTAGCAAGGTCATACTCAAGGTCATGCGACATCACGAGTAGTGTAGGAAAAGATGCACCGCAAGGTTACGCCATGTGATATGATAGTTCAAGGTCATTCATCAAGGTCGAACATCGAAAGTTCACACTGAATACCATGTGACGTCACGAGTGATGGATGAGTGTGATTAGATATGTCTCAAACATACAAATTATGTCTTGTATCGCTTCACTATATCCCTTTTTTATCTTTGAGCTTTAAATTTTCAAGAAACTCCCAACAGCAGCACCATTCAAACATGGTATTGAAATTTATTTCAGAGGGTGAGATTACCTGATGCACACATACTATACTTAAATAAGACCTTGAGAATAAACGCAATAAGCCCAAGAGGCTGCAGTGTTTTCTAGAAACTAGGAAGAAATGGACAATTCAGACAGCTTCCAAGTAACTAAATAAAAAAAAAACTTTCAAAAACGTGTGTTGGGATTGTCATTGTTGTTGTTATGACTTTGAAAAGTATTGGAGGGTATGTGTGATGGCACCACCCTAAGGAAAGATTGCATACACGGAATAACCTACCAGAAAAAAAAACTCGCTCGACCTTGGGTACACAGATATCCATGTACCATGTGCCTTTGTATACACAAGTGTCGAGTAAAGTCACCTCAGCCGCCACTATCGGCAACTTCTACAACTACGAAGTATGAGTGCCCCGAATAGAGTGCATATAGCTGTCTAAGAGTCGAAAGCAACACTGCAATACATCCTTGCACCGCTGTGTCCTCGTTCCGACTGAATGTGTAAACCTTCTGCACACGTCGTATAAAAGCACACACTTCTCACTCCCACTTCGATTTTGAAGGGAGAAAGTCGAACTAATTTTTCAAGGCCATACTCGATTTTCAAGGTGAACCAAATTTTCAATGACGCAACTCAAGGTTGTGCGACGTCATCAGTCAATTCAAGGTCACATGCCGCTCACGGTCGCGTGACTCGATCCAAGGTCATGTTGCATCATTCAAGGTCAATATGAGGAGGTCCAGTACCGGCACTAGATAATTACTCACTTTTTCTGAATTATGGGAAAACTGCCCAACCATATGATCATTAAATGCGGTGTCCTTCAACAAATTACAATTTTCTGGCTTGCGAAGAGAGACGTTTCCATAACATTTTGTAGCCAGCTTTTTCAGTGAGCGTCAATTTTTCTAGAATTACTGCATTCGATACACGTGCGCGACATGAAGATATTTCTTGTTTTTTGAAAATATTTTCCTGTTTCCTGTATTACACGAGTAGTTACATGCATCAATAGTTGTATTTAAAGCAGTTTTTACTGCTCTGTGCAGTGAACTCTTGGGAATGTCCGCACATTGAACTACTTCTCTTATTCAAAAGGACTTTTCGCACAGTAACCCCTATTTCACTGGCAGATATTCGTGATATCTTTCTTTATCCTATTCTTTATACCTTGTCTGCAAATGAACATCATTTATTTATCATTTCGTATCTACAAAGTCGTAGGTCTACATGAGAGGCAAGGGTACGGTGTTTTTCACCTAAACCAGGATCATGTCATATGCACCTCTCCGGAATATTAATCATTATCCCGACTCCCACCCGAAGTGTGTGTTTGTAGAGTAGTTTCCTAGCTTTTTCTGCAGGCAGCGCAGTGGACATCCCACTGAATCATTTGCAGAAAGAGTTCATGACTAGCTGGAATTATATTTGTTTGGTCGGGATACTCAGATGGTTCACTTCGTTCTGAAGACACCATGCCCGGTAATGATGATGGGGCAAGTACTCCGAAACCGGTCTATCGGTTGATCGTACCGACCAAATGAAATTCATTTCTGCTTTTCATAGTGGAAAATAATTCGCGACGAATCTTCCAAATCGAAGAAGTTGCACAGGTGCCTGATGGTTTTATTCCAGCTCTCCGCGCGGCATTAGGTGAGTTAATTGTTGTTTTCCGTTGGGTATCTGTCACACGTACCTACAAAGTCGTAGGTCTGTGAGAGGCAAGGGGTAAGGTACGTGTGGTAGATAACCGATGGAAAAACAACTACTAACCCTGCTAATGCCGCACAGAAAGCTGAAGTAAAACCATCAGGCACCTGTGCAACGTCTTTGATTTGGAAGATTCGTCGCAAGTTATTTCCATTATGAAGAGCAGAAATTAATTTCATTCAGTCAGTGAGACCCTTCGATAGACCGGTTTCGGGGTACTTGCCCCATCATCAGTTCCGGATATGATCTATTCAGAATGAAGTGAACCGTCTGCGTATCCCGACCAAACAAATATAATTCCAGCTAGTCAATAACTTTAGCTGCAGTTGATTCAGTGGGATGTCTACTGCGCCACCTACAGACAAAGCCAGGAAAAACTTCGTATGGGTGAAGAAATTGAATCATTAAATAATTGTACAAAAATATAATAGTGCAATAAGACATCACTAAGGACATTGAAAGTCTAAAATAATAAAATGAAGTTGAATTCAAACTTCTGGGAAGGCACTACCAATCATATTCTTCCCTCTATATCTATAAGTGTAAGTCCTCACAACAAATCGGTTTCCGTTCATTTTCAGAGGACATATCCTATCAGCTCTCAAGATGAAACAAGTCGAATAAATGGCTATTTCCAATTCCGGGCTAGTACCCACGAACATCGATCCAACAGGTTTATCGATGTTGTGGAAATTGAAGTGATACTTCACTATGGCACCTTTCTGCAATTAGGAAAAATTATATCACGAAAACACACTTCTTGTACGTACGTTTCCCAAATCGAGTTTCTTCATATATCCTAAATAATTAGCATTGTTTTTCTTTTCTTCTTCATGGAAATAAACCCAGTTGTGTAACCCCGACACTTGACTGTTCTTAATTTCAGCTAGAAAAACGTGCTCAAAACCACTGGAACCGATTCTGCCTCCACCTCTTGAATACATGTTGAACCAAATCAAGCGCAGCAGGTCCTTGAATTCTTTGGGGTCTCTGCCTAGTTTTCCTTAAAATAATAGAATATAATTGATATGAGATCCCATACAGATGAAAGAGACCAGTATCGGAATACACGTATTTGAGCATTTTTTATGTAAAATAATATGTACATTATTATATGAATAATATATTAATGAATCAATAGATGAGTTGATATAAGCAATGAGTTCATTTCGTACTTCTTAAGAGCCTTCACTATTTTCAGTATGGAGTCGGTATATCAAAATCGTTTTCAATAACTTTTACATACATGAGAAACATTCAGGTTAAAAATTATCAATTCTGAAATTGTACAGTATTCTTTTACAATTATAATAATTTCAAGACAAATATTGCGATATCCTTTGCGTCGACCACTGATTCAATCAATTCAGATGAAATCATATGGGTACTCTTTGCAATTTTCATAATTATTTGTAACTGCAATTTTCGGACTTTTGTCCGAATTGTTGTATAATAGAGATATCTTTAAGATGTCTGTATACTAGTGTGAAATTTTCATGCAAATCTGTCAATCTGTCAATTTGATTTGGACTGAAGATTTTCCAAAATAACGTTAGATACTTACCCCGTTAATATCGCTATAACGTGATTATGTAAATCGAATGTTAGATGTGATTTATGATAAAACTGACCTAAAATATTGCATGTGCAATAATGTTAACCCAGATTTCTTTGAATTATCTGGAAAAAAGGTTTTGACTTTCTACTTCTCCATCTTTATAAAAAAAAATATGGAAATATTCTAAAGAAAGGAAGGAAGCAATCAATTTCAAAAAATTACCTCACTAAAAAGATGTGTAGATCATGCAAAGAAGTAACGAAAGAAAAATACTTTCAATTGCTTCCTCCCTTTCTATGGAAGATTCCCACATTTTTTTGTATGAAGATGGAGAAGTAGATACCGAAAACCTTTCTTTATCAAAAATTAATGTATACTAGAAATACGCCCCTTTTAATTCATCATTTGAATTACTTTTATCACCTAACATTCAGTTGAGTTTAACAGGCTGAAGTGGGTTCATGTTGGTATGTTCTGATTTTGGTACGCCCAGGGACCTTAGGTATTGCTCAAGAAACAGGTTGGATGACCGGTCCAGTTTTCTTGTAGTGGCTCCAATATTTTTAACAATACCTATGATAAAGTTTCCCCAAAGGAGAAAGGCTTGTTGATTGCTAAACGACACTCAGGTCATAAGTGTCTTGATGCGCTTACTTTTGCTAAAGATAACGAGATCGTTCTTTTAAGTTTACCACCACAAAACACGCATCGTGTGCAGCCTTTAGATATTGTATCATTTGGACAATTGAAAACATAAATTGATTAGGAGATATACTTATCTCCTAATCAAGTCACATCCCGGTAGAGTTGTGATACAGTTTCAAATTGGCGCTTTGCTCAAGTTTATGGAAAAGCAGCAACCGTTCAGAATGCTGTGAATGGATTTGCAAAAACTGGTATATGCCCATTGCATGCTGACATTTTTCAAGACTATATGTACCAGTCATTGGAAACTACAAACATAACGGTCAAGTTAACAATATCGAAAATATTCCTTCATCATGTTCTTTTTCCAAACCCTCCAAGGAAATATCAAATGGTGATCTAGTGAAACCTGATTTACCACATCAAAATAATAAAACTTTACTAAGAGTTTCAGTGTCAGATTTGAGTCCGATTCCAGAGGAAACTTATATTTCGGGTCAGAGAATGCAAAAGTCCAGAAGTTTGTGTTATATTGAACTCCACAACAAATTTAATCGAAGCCAAAGAGAAGAATAGGCTCAAAGAAGTCTCAGAAAAAGCAAAAAAATTGTTATCAAAAGATATTGGTTGATTCTCTAAAGCAGACAAAAATCCGTTTTCAGATGATGAAGAAGATGATCGTTCCTGTATATAAACTATCAGATCCTGGAGAAATATGGATACAATGCTCATTGTGTGAGCTATGGGCTCATGCAGATTGTGCAGGGATGGATAGAAAAACCAAAACATTTATTTGCGAAATTTGTACCGATCTTTAATTTTGTAAATTATACTTCCTCGGTCTGTTTGTGACTCACTAACAATGATGAAGCTGGAACAGCTGATTATTTTTTATTTGCTAAGTCAAAGTGCTTCATTTCAAAGTGAATATTGTATTTCCAAAAATTATATGCTATTTTATACACCCATCCCTTATGAGTTCGATGTCGGGGTTTTTTATTGTTTTCAAAGGGAAAGTTTTTTCCGACTTTAATATTTTTAGGAATATTACTTGATTTATTATTCACCTGTCTATTGGTCGGTAAATACTTCCGGCGAAATGAACAATTTGTGTTAGTTATCACTGGCATTTGTGGTTTTTCACTCCTCTGGAATAAAAAAAAATCAAATCAAGTAAATAAGTAGTGAAAACTCATAAATGCCAGGAAAAACGTATGTGCCTCCCAAAAAACATTCAAATAATAGTTTGTATTAGGTTTTAGGGAATAGTATCGTTATAGTTTCATTTTACTAGAGCCTCATTGGTATTTAAAATCCATGTTTGATTACTTGAATTCAACTTTGAATATTTTCCATTTAGTTTGAAATGAACCTTGGTCGTAAGAGTCTTTTTTATACTTGGTTCAAGTTGTTACTGTCAGATATAAACTTTGACGGTTTGAATGACGTATTCTTTCGGCAAATTTAAATAACTTTTAAATATGAATCAAACTTTACTTCAATCTTTTTGAAGTGAAAACTTCTTATGGCAGGGTAAACCGCTTCGTTACGTAACGCATAACGGCGACAGTCTATCTGACTTTCATTTCTCCTCATCCGCAGCTCTAGCCGTATTTCGGACTCTTCGCATGACTCAGTCTTCAGTGTGCCAATGACATATACTGTTGACAGTGAGCATATAACCTAAAACCATCACCGCTTTTGTGAGTTATTAAAATTTTTTTCAAGAAACAAGCAGGAGATAATCCTCGGAACATTACAGAATCTCCTAATGGGTAAGTTTAATAATATAATACGATTTATAAATAACAAGCATTATAAAAATCTAACCCGCAAGCACGTAATATTCTTTTATTATGTGGAACGAGGCTGAATAATGATGATACTAATTTTGTATATGTACATTATTAGTATCATTATTTAATCACACAAAAGTAATAATTGGCTCATGGTAGCTAAAATATATGTACATACACAAAATAATCAGCAAAAGATTATGTTGATAAATAACCTCTCCTAACATTATCATATTAATATACATAAAATTTGTGTAATAACCTAAGCTTGTCGCAAGTTGAACGATGTCAATATTAAATAGTTCAACTTCGATTAGTTTAGGTTATCACTTCTGTCAGGCATCCCGAGACGCCAACGAAGTATTTAAAAATTAATTTACAAAATGTTCACATATTTTCTTTTGTTCCATAGTAAGTGAGCATACTTGAAGACTGGCTTTAAATCAAATTATCTAAATGAACAATTCGTTCAGGCCAGTGTCATCTCACCTACACCGTAGGTTTATCGACTGACACCTGTCAGAAAACAACTACTCCCCTGGCTAATACCACGAAGGGCGTTGGATTATATCCGACAAGTGTCAGTGCAAGATTCTTCACAAAAGTAATTCCTACATATGCAGTTGGCGATACAACTTTCGGAATCGATTTTCAATTATTGGACAATACCTTGCACTGACGAGTGGCCAAACAGCCCGAAACCAGTCTGCAAGTGTGTTCCAATAATTAAAAATCGATTCCGGAAGTTGTTTCGCCAACTGCAAATGTAGGAATTACTTCTGTGAAGAATCCTGCACTGACACCTGTCGGATATAATCCATCGCCTTTCGTGGTATTAGTCAGAGGAGTAGTTGTTTTCTGATAGGTGTCAGTCCATAAACCTACTGTGTAGGTGAGATGAGACTGGCCTGAACGAATTGTCCATTTAGATAATTTGTTCATACATTTCAAACCTACCTTTCCTTATCAAGAAATTCCTTGTATGCTGCATAACGGGGGTAGATAAAATCGTATCGAGCAGATCGTTTTCCTCGTTTTTTTCTTGGGCAGTGTACACTTCATTTTCGTTTGCTTTCAAAATGTAGTTGTTGAATAGAAGCATCATTTTCGATATGGATGGTATTGAATAAGCTGCTTGATTAATGGAAAGCAATCTGAAAATGTTGAAGTCGTTAGAAGTTTGAATTTTTGGTATGACTTTTATATAAATATTATCGTCCTAAGATTTCAGAACATTTTATATGACAGGGGACAGTCAGAAAAGTTATTGCTATTTTTCTCCATCAGTCTGATTGTGTGGAAATCATAAAACTGAAAACGAAGTTTAGGTGACTCTAGTGCTAAATTATATAAAGATTTTCAGCTTGGAACCAAAAGATTTTTTCGAAACACTAAAACAAACTGAATTTCTTTTCTTTTCTGCGATGTCAGTCACAATCTCTTGAATCCTGGATATTTCAAAGTACTAAGAACATTGAAAAGTAAGGAGACAATGTGCTGTAGATAAAATCCTTATCAGATCATACATGAATATTTTTGGTATATGAGTTTAGTTTTATAATACATGACATTTCTTCCTATTCATTTACAGAACATAGTCTGATTTCTGGAAAATTATGCTCTTTTGAATACAAGTATTTGGGTAATTTTCAAACAAACTACTAATTTTGTAAACATAACCACTAACATCAATAATGTCATCTTCTAATAGTGGAAAAGCAATGGATGTTTACTTCTCAAACAATTTTTTGTTACAGAGAGCTGTATTTTGGACATTACATAATCATAAACATTATCAACACAGAGTAGAAGAAAACATAAATCAAAAACAGGATGGGAACCTGCGGAGATAAGAAGAAAGAACGACTCAACTCCATCTAGCTTTATATCTAAAGATGTAGAGGTAAAGGATTAAGTTAGTGAGTAAATAAGTTGTTCACGAAACTTACGGCAATGGTGCTTGGTCAATAGTAGATCTAGATGTTGTCATTCCTTGTAAATTCATTGTAACATGAACGGCAGCGTTGTTGGTGTCTTTATTGAGCAACTCTTCGGCAAACTCCCTCAGCTCGTTATCGGTGACATCGGTAGGGTAAGTTCCTCCTCCGTTTTGTCTCTCCACATTGTCCATCCCTCCTTTCACCATGGACCCTGAAGAAATCACACCACCCGCTCTATTATTGTTGTTCTGTCCACGTAGCGGCGTACTACCACTGCCACGGACTGGCATAGTATTTCTGTTGTGGGTTGGGGTATTTGGAACCACGGGTATACTTGGAATTATTCCCCCTCCTGCTGTACTACCCCTTTCGTTATTTATAAAGACTGTGTTGGTGTTCATTGGCTTAGTATTAACGACACCTAACGAATTTCGGTTAGTGGTGCCCTGTGGGGGTATAGGGGTGTTACGAACCCAATTTGGGCCATTGTTGGGGCGAACCCACATTGGAGCCTTGGTGGTGTTGGTTGGGAAAGCATTCTGTTTGTTGGTATGACGACCAAGCGACGGCCAAGGTGTTGTGGATTTGGAATTTGTTCCAAGGTGCGGCTCGATAAGGGGTCCATGGTTATTCCTTACATGCCAAGGATTTTGAGATATTTGACCTGTTATATCACCACCTAGTGAAGAGTGTTTATGAAAATTTGAAGGGTGAACTATAAGGGATGATTCTGGAAATGTCTCTGATTTTCATGAGGTTAATGAATAGTACAGCTATTGCCGGAAAACCTGATGAAATAGAAGCGGAGTAACATTTATATTTTCAAATCAGGATCAGATTGGAGGCATGCATTGAGTACTAGCCCTATTTGGTAGTCGAACTATTTAATGTAGAGAATCGTGAAAGTTTTGTGACGTATACTATTTCTAGTTTTTTGTTTCACCAACATCAAGTCACGTTTTCCTTGTTATTCCATACTATTTTTCGTAACAGAAATTCTATACTTCATTACCAACGACTTTTAGGCATTCCTGAAAAGTTATAAATTTCTCTTTCTTAAAGATGTTTTCAACCATCGGTTTTGACCGAGCATGCTCACCGTTACGCTTATGTTATTAAACAGGTTTGCCGTACATACATTTTTGTATAAATGGCAAACGGGTCCACCCCGCAGGGGAACTATAAAAATTCGTGTCGATGGGAATAGGTACTTGAGTAAGAAAGCAGAAAAATCTAAACCTTTTGAACCAGAGTAGGTATGCTTTGTTGAATGATCAACAAGAGCATTGTTTTGGAAACTATTGTGAGCTATAGAGTCATCAAACTTTTTTATGATTTTGAGAATGTGAAAAAATTGAGTCTACAGTAAAATGACCTAATTCTCAAGAAGTGGATATATCGTTTTATATAGATTAGTGCAGTGGCGTATATTGGGGTGCCGATTCAATTTCCTTCATTATTTGCTTGTTTCCATTTTTATTGTTGCAGACCAGGTGAAAAACAACTCACTCTTGCCTTTCATGTGAACCTACGACTTTGTAGGTACGTGCGGCAGATACTCGATGGAAAAACAACTAGTAACCCAGCTAATGCCGCGCCAAGAGCTGAAGTAAAACCATCAGGCCCCTGTGCAACGTCTTCCATTTGGAAGAATCGCCGCAAGTAACTTCCTATACAGGGTGTTTCAAATTCGATCCTCACCATTGGGATTTCGGTGAGATTTTGATCCAATAACTTGAACATAGTTCGATGCGGTTGTCGTCTTTCGGGACACAAGTTTAAATACATTTCCGATGACCTAAGACTGTTTCTAACGTATTTGTAATAAATTTGTATCATATCTTTTTTCTTCATTCGTGAAAGCCATTTTTCCACACAAATTCAATGACTTGTACAATAACAAAATGTCATTGAGTGTAACAAATTGAAAGTTAAATTTAGAAACATCAAAGTCGAAGCCTATTATGATAAGAATAATTTTTTTCAATATCTCCAATTTTTCGAAAAAAATGATGACTGATGATAAATCATTGAAAAGGTAAAATCTGGTTCTATTCAAAACAGAAAGTATCCAATGTAGCGCCCATAAAAAAAAAGAAAGTTGATGATGGTGGCCAGAAGACGAAACGTCGGATAGCAAATCTGAAAACACCATTATGTAACAGGGAAAAAGTGGCGTTGTCGAAGTGCAATTGATTTTCGAATTCTTTGAAAAATAAAGCCAGAAAAAAATTAAAACCATTTTCCGAAAGTTCTGTCTTTCTCAACGGCATATTGCGGCATATTGTTAATCAGGTAAATGCACAACTTTACCCCAATTTAACCATCTTTGTATCTCTCATAGTTTCCGAGATCCCAATGGTGAGGGTCTAATTTGAAACACCCTGTATATGAAAAGCTGAAATTAATTTCATTTGGAATATTCAGACGGAGTAAACCGTCTGAATATTCCGAACAAACAAAATTGATTGCAATTAGTCATAATCAGCTCTATGACTCTGTCTGAAATGACCCTCCCAGTACTGACGAGGAGCTAGTATTCCGAAACCGGTCTATCGGTGTAATAACACTTTTTATCCATTATTATGTAACCACCATAATCCAAGTTTTTCACATAACAAATATTATTCAAATTGAAATGGATATATTTTTAGGAGAGATTATAAAAGTAGCTGTTTCAGGGGAGCGCTATTTTTCCAGTTTGTGTCTAAAAGTTACTTCTTTGCATGATCTACACATCTTGGTATAGAGTTACTTTTTTTGAAATTGATTGTTTCCTTCCTTTCTTTGGACTTATGAAAGAAATTTTTTTGTATCGACGACAGAAAAACTCAGAAGCTTCATTACATTGTTGCCGTAATTTCGAAACTACTGCAGATATCTAACTGTTCACATTACTAATATTGTGGTGCGTGTCGAAGAGTACTACAAAAAATATTCGGCTTTTGATTTCATAACTATAATAGTTCGGGAATTATTTCGATTATTATATATAATTGGAAAATTTTGTCAAAGTGTAGATATGCGGCAACTGAAAACTGCAATTATCAAAAAACTTCATTAGCACTTTTTGGTTCTTGTTGAGAAGGTAAATAAAATACCTTTTTACATTTTTTCTGTAATTATTATGGTTCAGGAATTATTTCAGAATCTACTAAAATTGTATTTGAAAAATTTTTGGCGACTGAAGGCAGTTTGAACTGAAAATATCAAAAAAGTTCATTAAATATTTATTGTTCATTTTGAGAAAGTAAACAAAATACTTCTTTACAGTTTTTTTTCCGTAATTATTGTAGTTCAGAAATTATTTCAGAATCTGAAAAATTTTTATTCGACTAGAAAATATCGAGAAAACTCATAAAACCTCATTTGGTCCTATTCTTTGAGACTTTTTTCGTGGAGGCCTCATTCTTACTTTTTTGGGTATATGATCATCCACGATCTGATTTAGCTCTATTTGTTTTTCTTTGTTTTCCTTTCAGAAAGTCAGCAAAATAATTCAGAACAGTTTTATAATTGCTATAGTTTATGAATTATTTCGGAAACAATAATTTTTCTGGACGTCCACGTAATTGGTTTCCAATGAAAATTTTGAAGTTTCTGGTTTAAAATTGAAAATATTCTCAACTGGTCTACGTTTGGTCATAGTGTCGAGACTCCCAAGCTCTTAAATTTCTATGTAGTGCACTCATAATTACGAGTATTCATTCAGCGTACTTTGTATGTATAGGCATGACAGTTTAGGTCAAATATTTCGAAGCACTTATCAACTGATTGAACTGAAATTTTGAATCGAATGGGTGTCAAATGACAGTTTTCTGAAAAGAATACAAAAAATAACATGAGATCACTCTTAAACCAATATGGCGACCCGCTCAATGTGTCGGACTAGTTTTTTTGCACCACCACAATAAAGGTACCTATCATATGATAGGGTTTTCTGTTTGCTATCAGAAATAAACCACATTAGTTCTATTCACGACTATATTCAGTAAACTGTCTCATTCACGTATAATGATTTGCATACTCTAAAAATTCGTCGGCTTTTTACAATGATCAGGTCCGTACTTCTGATATTGCCTACTACTAAATTATCATTTATTCTTATACACAACACCTCCCAAATTGAATCACTTAAAATCCTAATTCATCCAAAACCTCAACTCATAACTGAGTAAAAATTTACAAAACCTAAAACAGTATCTTTGAGCTAAATAACAATCTGGCGGTTTGATATAACTGCAAAGTCTCAAAATCCTGGCATAACCATCTGATATATTTTCTGGTGAGTTACACACACTTGTATCTTGATCAACTGAATTTTTTGGTAACATTTTATATTTCCCATTCACCTTACTTATCAAACTAGATCGTGGAATGACTGAAATATAATCTTTGCTATCCTTTGAATAGTTCGGTTTGATATGGTCAATGTGGCATTTCCATTCCATTCCATTAGGTATCTAATTTTATCATATAACTTTTTCAGCCAAGAATTTTTTTATAGTTCCCGCACATTATTTTATCTTGGAAAATCTGTAATCTCGGGTCCACACCTTATCGTTTACCTGAAAATACGTTTTTTTTTTCCAGGGTAGTACTTTTGTTGCGAACATTGTTTTTTTTCAACAACAGTCTGACGGTAATAAATCAAATTTTATACGTAGGTTACGACAAAATAAAATTTTTGAAGGAAATTGTTCTGTAGAGGTATGAGGTGTATTCCTATAATAGAGTTGTCCGAGATGCTGTCAAAATTAAATCAAAATGGCCGCCTATAGGCACACATGTTGTTTGTTCTAATGGAAAGAAAACTAGAAAAGTCCATAATCAACTTGTCTTTGTGAGTGATTGTGTTGCTGCTTGCTGAAATTCGTTGTTTGAGGCTGATTTTACATATCAATCGTCATTCATAACATAAAATCATGCCTACAACGTGTTGTTTTGTGAATTGCGGAAGCCGTGGGGATCGT
>WOGR01000817.1:0-22657 GCA_015342045.1 Leptinotarsa lineolata
TATTTTGCCTTAATTGTTGATTTATAAAGATAATTTTCCTTTTTTAAAGTAGAATATCTAGGTACGTATAAATTATTTCAACTTGATATATGCATTCTAGGCGCTGTTGCCAATATGTGAATTGGAAACAAATCCCTTTAAAAATTAAAACCCAACATTTGCATCAATTTGATACTTTTCGAAGTGAATTTGAAAAACTCATGAATTAAACTCAACTTCATTTTGTTTAAACTTGCATTTGCTGTAATAATCCAAATTGAGGAACATTCCCCATTGAATCAAGGCATTCACCTGTTACTCATTACGTACCCTATCTAAAAATGTACGGGCCATTTCTAAGACGTTTTTGGTGCTTGGTTGATAAAGAAAACCAATAAAACGGTACCATTTTATTTTAAATCACATTTGTTTATAAACAATTTAAAATTAGAGGAATAATTTATTTATTTCAGTTACTTTACAGTATCAACAAATCAACCAATCAATGACACAAGATACGAATGCTGGTAACTTAGTTTCCTACAGTCACGACTCAATTTCTTTGACCAAATGAAGTATACGTTTAAAAAAAAATCAACGTTTCGCTGGTTAGTTGCAAAAGTATATAAAATATTGCTCTATGAAACAAAGTGGACTGTATAGTGTCAAATTTACATATAAAAAAGTAAATGCAATGAATTGCTGATGTTTCCTCATTCGCACATGTCATTCACCATTTTCTCCATATCTCTGTCGGTGGCGTCAACTTGATGTACCTCAATGGCCACCTCCATGTTGTTTGTCGGCGTCAACGGCAGCTCTTCGTCGTCGTCGTCTTCTTTGAACCTGATCATGGCCCTCAGCTTCTTTAGAGCGTCTTTCAACTGTTGACACACTTTCTTGAAGGTATCCAAGGTACTCGTCGGCGACTTTTTGTTCCCCCTGGTCGCTTTTCTCTTTGCTGACTCCATGTCGCTGATCCATTTTTCTACTTGTGCTATAATTTCGTGCCTCTTCAAATAGAAGTGCTTGTGGACGATCTCCTTGAAGCAGGGGCATGGATTAAGGATCTGCTCCAGCATCGCCCAGCGCACCGTAGCTTGGCAGATGTTGAAGTTGTATTCTCCAGAACTGACTGTACCTGCTGGTGTTCCTCTAGATCGTTCGTATCCTGAAAAGATCCAAATAGACATACAACATATTCGTGGAGCTGATTAACGAATGTGAAATTGGTATTACATTTAACTTGTTCATGTATAACTTTGTATGCAAATTTATCTTGTTCAATTTCTAGAATATCCTGAATATGCAGTACCTTGGTTACACTGTATAAAGAATCAGTTGAGGTTCTGTAGTCAAGCCTGAATAACATTTTCACCACTTTGATTTGAAGTATTTTTACTTTTTTGAATAATGTCTGTCCACATGTAGCTCATATAGGAATTAAATAGCTAGATATTGATAAGAAATATGCACTGTATATTTGATGGAGTAAAGATGGGCGTAAGTAGGTTCTACAGCGGTACAGGGCGCTAACCATTGGAATTACTTTTTTCTACATGGGTGATATGGTTATTCCAGCATAGGTTTTTATCTACTATTAGTCCCAGATAATTGGTATTATGGACTCTCGTTATCTCTTTGTCTCCTATCTCCACTATGATGTCCTGTTGTTTCATGTTTTTCTGAGAGAAGATTTTAAAAGTAGTCTTCTTTACATTGATCTGAAGTTTATTTTTTGCAAGCCATCTGTGATACCTTTCGAAGTCGGTATTTAGTAGTGTTTCGAGTTGTTTCAAGTCTTTACCCTCATACACAAGAACAGTATCATCTGCGAATTTAAAGTATCTACCTATAATGGTAGCAGTTTTCAATGATAGAACATGTAATGTATAGAGTAGGGGTCTAAGGACTGAGCCTTGGAGCATACCAGCTTTGGTAGTTTCAGTTTGGCTTGAAAAGCCATCAACCATTGTGAATTTTTTTCGCGATCTAGAAGGTTTTTTTTAGTAAAGAGAGAGCATTTCCTCTTATTGCCATTTCTTCAATTTTTTCAAGTAATATAGAGAAATCAACAAGATCAAATGCTTTTTGTAGATCAACAAATACAGCAATAGTGTAATACCTATTTATCATCCAGTGAAGAAGCAATGTGGTTAATGAAGTCTATAGTTGCATAACTTTATTGTTTTATAGATTTTTGTTGTTGTTGTTGTTTTTGTAATTCTGTAATAATATAATATATGAATAAAATAAAAAAATAAAAAAACATGAAAAAATTAAGAAATCGCTAATGGAATGTACGTAGCCCGCGAAATTTGAACATTCACCTTATTTTTTTAACAGTCCTCGTATGTTTTACTTTATTATTCAAACTATGGTTATATCTGTGAATTTAGTCACATATCATTTGCCTGATGCATTTTTAGCTCAGTAACACAGGATTTTGTTATCTGTTTTTTCCTTGAATCTGGAATATTTGAAACGTAATTTACAATGTGATCTCTACTCTATTATTTTGAAAAAAGTTTCACGCATGCGTACATGTATATTGCTATTTATACTAGTTATGGTGGTTAATTGTGGATTGGTCTCTCAATAATCTTTTCAAAGTAAAGTATCCTCAATAAATTTTGTAGATATAGCTACATAGATTAGATTGGTTCATCACACTGTGCTTATATAAAGAAATTTGTATTCCAGTGAAATGTTGAAGTGGTGGGGACAATACATAGAATCCCAAGGAGATATGTCATCAGCGCTGAAAATTTATGCTAGTGCAGGAGACATTTATTCCCAAGTACGTGTCCTATGCTTCATGGGAAGAGAAACTGTTGCAGCTGATTTAGCACGAACTAACAGTGACAAAGCAGCATTTTATCACATGGCTAGATATTATGAAACCGTGGGAAACTATGAGGAAGCTGTGAATTTTTTCACCAAAGCAACCGCATATTGTAATGCTGTACGATTATGTGAAGAAAATAACATGTCTGAAGAATTATGGAATTTAAGTACAGTTGTATCAAATAATGAAAAAATTGAATGCGCCAAATTTTTTGAAGAACATGGAGAACTTGAAAAATCTGTGGTCTTATATTATAGAGGAGGAATGTTACATAAAGCGTTAGATTTGGCATTCAAAACACAACAGTATGAAATTTTGCAAGAAATAGCTACCCAGCTAGATGCAAATTCTGATCCAGCTCTCGTGCAAAAATGTGCCGAATATTTCGTTTCCAATGAACAATTCGATAAAGCGGTGGATTTGTTGGCAGTTGCAAAGAAAGTAATTTACTAATAACTATTAAGGGGCAACTTCAAGAATTTATTTTTATTTTTCAGTATACTGAAGCAATTGACTTGTGTTTGAAATATAATGTTCAGTTAACAGAAGACCTATCAGAAAAACTTACACCTGCTAAAGATTCCGTTACAGATGATGTTCGCATGACTGTATTAGAAACCCTCGCCGAAAGTTTGATGTTGCAAGGAAATTACCATCTCGCAACTAAAAAATTCACGCAAGCGGGTGATAAGGTTTGTGAAATGTTATTTAGGTTGTTTCGGTATTAAAACTGTCAAAATATCGAAAATTCATTTATATCCATATTACAAATATTCTACTTAAATATAGTGAAATGATTGTTCGTTGAACACTTCAAATATTGGAATCAATATGGTAACCCAATCAAAACAAGGTAAATCGCACCTACCTGGATATTTTCTCTTCCTTCCCTTTTCACCGTAGATTTTCCTTTTCTGGGCGATCTTCAATTCCCCGGAAAAGTGGACTGTAATTTTTTTGTTGGTTGAAGATGACAGTAAGATTTTCACGCAACACGAAATTACTCTGAAGGGATCATGGTTTATAGAGAATATAAGGAAATTGATGTGAAATATATACATAAAAATAAAGGTCATCATCGGGTGTTAATAATAATAAATTAGTAAATTGATGGATGTAGCCATTACTATGTGGTAGGAGAGCATCGTATATCAATAAAACTGTAGGGTATCTCTTTCAACTATACTCAGTTTTAGAACATTTTATTTTTTTTACTGATTTTTTGTAAGGACATGTATTTTTCATAACTTTTATGTAGTTAGTAAATTCTATCGCATATCTTAAGAAACAACCAAATGTTTTATTTATTTTACTCAGCTGTAACACCCTTATCAAGTCGAGTCGAATTAGGGTCGAGTGGTTGATACTTTATGACCAACTATGAATTGTCAGTGAAGATTATTTTCAAGGGTTGGAACACATTTTTCAACCGAGGTATTTTTCAGTCTCTACTGGAAGTTCGTATCGAGAACTGATAACCTCTCTATAGTTAGTAATTTTCTATTCTCGTTTTTGTTTGTCATTGTTTTCTTTATCGTCAATAAATTTTGTCGTTGATAAACGCTGTGTAAATAATAATTGACCTATCACCAATCCCGACACTAGAGTTAGTCGAGATTTATTTTGAAAATGATACCTCATTGCTCAATTTGTCACTTCTATCGTCTCGTTTGGGAGAGACCTAACGTAACTTCATTGGTTTTTCTTTTCAACGCTTTCTATTTCTTTTGACGTTTGTGATGAGGAGATCATAGCCGAAACCTTTTTATCCCAAAAATTATTCTTTGCTAACACCTTACCCCTTTCAATCCAATCATAGATATTCATGATGATAGTTGCAAAACTTCAAAACATAGACTTTATTAGCGACCAGCCCCGGCTCCGCATAGAAGCAATGCTGATACTGAATATAAATTCACCCACTAGAAATTCAAGGGCATGGAGAAACAGTGATGAAATAGCTATTCATGATATGAATGTTGAAAGTAAGGTTTTATTTCGTGAGTGAAAAAGTTTGCGAAACGAGCGTAGCAAGTTGAGCAATTTCACGAACAACATGAAAATTACTTTTAACTAAATATCATACAAAGTTTTTTGTACAACTGTCCTGTTTTCATAATTGAATAGATGAATTTGATAAAAACACATTTTTACATCTCTCGTCAGTTAACTATTTCCATGTTATCGCATTTGCTGTGAAGTGGCCATTTCAGGTGACGCCAAATCACCTAGTTACTAACAGTATTGTTTACAGCTCACGCGTTTTATTTGAAGTTACATTTGAGGTAGGTTTTTGCTGGTGTTCAATGTCTTGCATAATAAAGAACAACAGTGAGGAACTGTTTATTCTTGACAATATTGAAGATGCTGCAAAAAGAGCTTCAATTGAATTGTTACCAAAAAAATCGGCTCAGCAGTACGACATTGCATATTCTAATTATATTAGCTGGTGTAGACTCAATAACGTCGAAGGAAATTTCAGCGAAACCATCTTCTTAGCCTATCCAAAAGAGAAATGAAAAATATGGAACACGTCAACTTTGTGGAGCAAGTTTTCAATGATGAATTCGGGTGCGCTCGTTAAAAATGGTGTTAATACAAGCGAATATTTCAAGGTAACAGCATTCTCAAATCAGAAAAATAAAACTTATAGCATTAAAAAAATCAAAAACTCATACGTTTGAAAAAGTCCAGAGGTTCATAAATGAGGCGCCAGTTGAAAAATAATTGTTGATGAAAGTTGCTACTATTTTCGGAATATATGGAGCCTGCTAGCGTGAAGAGCTGTGTAATTCAATAATAGAAGACAATAAATTAAGTGTTTACATTTATAAAGATTGAAGATTTCTGATCCGCGTTTTACTACAATAGTAGTCTCCTTAGTTGGACTGGCGGAAATGTTTTGAGAATAAAGTCTATATTGTGAAGATTCGTAATTATTATCATGAATAGTGTTATTGATTTTCACCAAGTAACGGCCAGTGCATTCAACATTTTTAAATAATGTATAAGGGTGGATTTACCAAAATTGGGTAATTCTTAGGAATATTTGGTTTACTATATTTCTACAAATTTGGGTATTCAAAAAAGTAATCAAAAAAGTAAACAAACAGCTTTTTCAATTCTCAAAGGAATGACCCGAATTGAAACCGTTACTATTTCGGTATATTATTTTGGGTTTATTATTACGATAATCAAACTCTATTATGAAAATGATAGGCATTAATAACACAGTACAGACCTATATTGACCGTCCTGTACACTGGGTTTTCATCAGATTTACTATTTCAGTACACAATCATGAAATTCTCTTTCGTTTGCCAGTTGTATTGAGCTCAAGAATACCACGCAGTATATTACAATTTCCAGTTAATAAATAGAACAACGGGTAGATGTATTTCCACAAATAACGAGTGTGAACGTTACCTGGATTTAAGTTCACATAAGGGAGGCAGTTACAAATTAGACTTGCCGTGAGTTCTGCTGCTGTTTTGAAAAGAGGATCAACGGCCAGAGGCGGAGTTTTGAGAGAAAAGAAAGGATATGAATTCACATCGGAAGCTATTTTGTGACCAAGTTTTTATGCTTTGATTCGATGATATGGTGGAATACGTTCGCCTTCTTAGGTCGAAATATTGTGTCAGTGACTATATTTTCATCTAACCTTATCAGACTTGCTGATGAAATTGCAGCAGATTGAATTTCTTACTTTACTTTTGTTCTATTCTGAGAAGGTTTAGCGAATCAAGGTGACCCTTTCATTTTGGAACGAAACTTTGAAAAAAAAATTCAATATTCCTGGAATTAGCACGAACCGTTTGACAATTTTTTAAAAATTTTGGGAACGAAATCAATTTGAAAAAAGTATATGGCTTTTTTGGTGAAGGCCATCGTTGCTCGAAAATTTGGCATTCAATTCATACATTTGGTATACATTCATATACAATTAAAAAGGTAATCATTCTCATTATTCATCATGAAATTCTCAAAAATAGATGAAAATGTTTTGAAATTATCAAAGATGATAAAATAATATCTAATTTTTCAGTCACCGTTTTGAAAAAAAACAGGTTTCATTAACAATTTGTTTGTTCCGTCCACTTCTTAATGATCTGGATTTTACAACTCGAACATAACCTGGATATAACTTTTTTATTTACATTTTTTTGCGTTTAGAATGATAAATACCTCTTCGACTCATTTTTCAGGCTGTGTACCATCCATAGTTCCGGAGATACTTAAATTATAACTTCGGTGAATGTCACAGATATCTGCGATATTTGTCCCTAATTTTCAGAGTCGATTACTCTGAACACGACAGGCAAATTATTTGAATTTTTGGTGTAATTGCGAGAGTTGAAAAAAAGGTAAAATTCACCATATATTTTGAGAAAATTACGTCACATGTTTCAATCATTATATTACCATCATCAATATCATTATAACATGCAATTATAACGTCATCTGTCAACATTATGTACTATAACTTCAATTCACACAAATGATATCGTTCGACAATTTCAAAACTGATAATCGAGTTTGAGTCTTTCATTTTAAGGACAAAACACAAGCGCTATAGGAAAATCCTTAGGACACTCTGAGAGCAGTGCCTGTGTGAAAGTAGTGATTCACGTTGAGTTTGAACCGTTGGAGATTAAACTCATTGGGAAAAACATTCTCAGGAAGTTCTCCAGATGAAAGAGTTTTTACAGTGGTACAGTAGCCTGGTGGGTGGACGTAAGTTGTTTGCTCAGCTCACTCAATCTACGGTTGTGCGAACCGGTAGTTCAAACCGCAAGGCCGGACGATCTGTTTCCACTTCCTATCGTCCAACCCGTATTAGGCCCGTGTAATACCTCATTAGTCATTAGCTCGTACAAGTTTTGACTTTTGAGAGTTGTCTTTTTCTTTCGTAGAGGAACAAAAGTTGGTTAGCGGAAAACATACAGGACAGATCAAACAGTGAAGTACGAGGTGTACTGAGTTGAACCTCCAAACGATGAGCAGCCATAGTCTATCAAGAAAATAGTAAAACTGTTTGATTTCAATATAAAATGTTTCTTCATGTTGATTGAGGATAAAACCAAAATCATATTCGACACGATATCATGAACTCTTATTGTTTTTTTATTCGTGGTATGGTAGGATAGTGAAGAATAGCTGAACGATTCTTTATTTTACCTTAACTCTCCCAACCCGATAATCCAACTCACAATGGAACGGGAAGCCCAACGGACCTTAGCCTTCTTATATCTTCTTGTGAACAGTCGTTAACATGGGACATTGGGCCATAGATTGTACAGGAATCCAACACACACAAACAGGTAACTGAATAAAACTCTTACAACCAGCCACAACAAAAATAGGTGTAATTGATACAGATTGAGAGGGCCCGAGACAGCTGTGAACCTAAGACCTCTTTCACAAGAGGTCCAATGGAGCTTTCAGACAAAAAGCAGGAGCCACTACGTCTCAAGAGACGAGAGCTCCCAAGTCTCCTTTACCACGAGCCGGGGAGCTCGTGGTACAGGAGACATTCTACGACTGAGCTCAAGGAGACAGAAACCAAAAAGGCTTCCGGTATGAATGGGCTATACAGTAGACGTGATAAAAGTTCCGTATAGGAGCGAGAGACGTGAAGCTCCCCTTGTGAAAGAGTCCTAAGAGTATCCATGAGGAACTCAGTCATCTGAAAAACTCCTTCCAATGGAAAGAGTACAGCGAAGCAGAATTCAAGCGGCTTCACGACCCAGAAGAGAGGACTTAGGAGAGAACGGAGGAGAGAAAAGGCATAGTGTGAGGTCAGCTAAGGACCCCAGAGGGCCTTCAGAAACACTCAGGGTATACCAGATTCCTTGTAGCCGCGGGTCGATCTACATTAGAATCGCGGGAAGAAGTATTCCTGAACACAAGAGATATTTTCGATTCGGCAAACCGAAAAATATGACAAATATTCTGTAGCCGAACATGTTCTCGAAGAAGTTACTCACATTATATCATTCGAAAATACACAAATACCCGATAAAACCCAAAATCACCAGCCAAGAATATACAGAGATGCAATACAAATTCAGAAACGCAGGGATAATTTCAACGAAAATGAAGAGTAAATAAACATTAGTAGAATATGGCTATCTGTCTTTGATTGTACACAAACAAGGTTTTTCTGGGTTTATAACTTCCCAAAATCTGAAAAAAACAAAAAACAAAACATAAATCAATAGACGATCTGCTGAAGTGTAGTAAAGGGCAAACTGAAAAGTTCACCCCGAAAAATTACTGCGTAATATAAACTACTTGAAAGTCCAATTAGTCAGTAACTTGAATGTTGAAAAAATGAATATTAATACTCCAAAGAATACAAACAAGGTCATTCAATACAGTTGAGAGAAACAAAGCCCCACCCTTCAATGATGATATGAAACCTGAGACAAATTTCAACATTGCAGTTTCTGCGTTGAGAACAACTCGACCACTTCGACCGTTAACTCGTCGCCGTAGTAATAGACGAAACGGTCAATGAACACGAAAAATAAATAGTACTGACACTCCTTGTTATTTTCGAAAACCTCTCATATAGTACTCAATGAATTCAGGAACTGATAAGCTGCAAACTGAAGATCTACTTGACCATCAATCCCTTTTTCATATGTAGGGGTGAAACTCGCTGTAGGCGAAAGATTGAAAAGTAACATCCTAACTTATAAATGTGAAAGTCATTTACTTAACGCAAGGACTGAAAAGTCCCGGGCCCAATAAAGAAAACACGATTTTTGGTTCAAAATTGGCTTTGGTGATCAACGTAATCTCCATTAGGAGCCTTTCAATCATTCCAGCGCCGCTTTAATATTTCAATACCATTTTTGTAGAACTATTTATCTTTTGCCTCAAAATAAGCCTCAGTTTCAGCAATAACCTCTTCATTATAGCACGATTTTTTGCTAGTGAGCATTATTGGGAGGTCTGCGAACAGCCAGCAGTCACTGGGAGCCAAATCTGGCAAATACGGTGGATGTGGGCGCAATTAGAAGTTAAATTCATGTAATTGTGCCATTGCTTTGATTAACATATGACACGGTGCGTTGTCTTGATGAAAAAATTTCACAGTTGATGGTATTTTCCTTCTTAAGATAGTCGATGAATATTACATCATGAACATCCCAAAATAGTGAGGCCATTACCTTTCCAGCCAGTTGTTTGCTTTCGGACGATTTGGACGGCGTTCACCAGTTGCTTTCCACTCAGATGAAGATCGTTTTGATTCTGGAGTAAAGTTAGGGGTTTACGTTTCATCCATTGTCACATATCGACGCAAAACTTCCGGTTTGTTATGTTTAAACACTGCTCAGAATCATCAAGGCGTTCTTGTTTTTAGCCAACAGTGAGCTGGCGCGGCAACCACTTCGAATAGAGCTTTCTCATATTCAATTGCTCATGCAATATAAAATCAACACGTTCTTTAGAAATCTTTATAATGTCAGCTAATTCACGCATTCGATCATTCGATCGATCATTCAAATCAAGTTCGTGGATTTTTTTAAGTTTTCTGGTGTTACTGCCTCATTTGGACGTCTACTGCGTTCTGCATCATCGGTATCTCTACAACCACGTCTCTCCCTATCGCTATATTTTCAGAAGCTTAAATTTTGTAAGAAGGTTCGTTTTATGTTGTAGTTGTACAATTAAAATGAAGTTTTGAATATGCCAACTGGGGCGCCAGCCTCGCTGAAAAAAAGAGCGTCCATTAAACAAAATCATCTTTGTATCTCTGTTTCTCAATGCTCTCAAATTTCCGGTTGGTGAATTCATATTAAGTATCAGCATTGCAGAATTTTTCTGACTGCAAGTTTTCAAATCATTATAAGAACTATGAAAAAACGTTAGATCAACAACAACAACACCAAATTCGAAAAGAAGTTTTTCAATTACTTTCCTTCTCGATTCTATAGTCATTTTATTCTGATAGAGACTGAAGAAGTTATATATCTTTAGGATCTATTGATAGCATTTATAAAAAGATCTCAAAAGATCTCAACATTTACTACCATACTCAATGAATATATTAATTAATAATAACTCCAAACTCATAATGCTCTGAAATATTGTATATTAACAGGTTCTTATCAGGCACAATACTCACCCTCATATGAACCGCATGAAATATTACTTCACGCCTTTAGATGTGCTTCCATTATTTCTCCTGCGATAAGTGCAGGGAGTTGATATAGAACAGGCAGCAATTCTTCAATTTGACTATTAGGAATTACTCTGGCGGAAGTCATGCTGATTGAATAGAATTTGTAGAATTAGTAGAATTTCAGATTTTCAAGACTCAAAGAGGTATTGTGAGAGAGTAATTTCCTAAAAAGGCGAAAATTTCAAAACTGTGGCGTTTTATGATACGATTATGATGGATCGAATGATTATTGTTTGGAGGTAGTTGACAATGTTTCATGGTGAATTTCATTTGTTTGAACTTCCATTGTTCAATTTGAAATGAAATGATTTGAAATCTCTGAAAAAATCAATAATATTAAAAAGAATAGCTGAAAATAACAATAGAACGAAATACAAGCAACAATTGTAAATTTAACAATAGTGAATGAATATAAATAAATAGATTTTGAGCCAAGTTACTTCACGACTTTTGATTGTTAGTATCCACAATCGTTTTCGGGTGATAACTGGACTTATTAGTGGTATCTTCCGTTATAACGAGTTGGATATTAAAACCCCTGACTCTTTTTTCCTCTCTGCCTGTGACTAGGCTAGTTAAAACTCTGAGAGATGCGATGCATGGTCGAGACCTTAAATTCTCGCCGCCGTGTTTCTTTGATGATTGTGGAAAATCATCTCGTAGCTTACGAGGTCATTAGCCAATGACCTCACCTCGCGGAAATGCGAGGCCTTTTAAAAAGAGAAGAGTCGTCGATATCATAATCAACCGCGGCCTTGACTAAGGGATTTTCGTGAGTTTTCGCTGTTTCGAAAACTCCTCTATTTCGAGACTGAATGCTCTCCCTAATAGAATGGAGATTCAGATATCGTCTGATATTGACGTTCTGTACGTACCGCGGAGCGTTCGTTAACATCCTTAGTATTTTGATCTGGACCCGTTCCAGATTTTTTATATGAGTTTTAGGCTGTTTGGCCCCAGACTCCTGAGGCGTACAGTATCATGAGTTTGAACATTGTCTTATAAATTAAGACTTTGTTCTCAAGACTCATCTCACTTTTACGATTTATGAGACGATAGAGTATTGCGATTCTCGCATTCGCTTTTGTCTTCACCGTTTCGATGTGTTTTGCCTAGGTGAGACGACGGTCTAAAGTTAAACCCAGGTACTGAACCTGGGAGCTCAACTCGATTTCTTCATCGTACATGATAACTCTGAGTTGCGGTTGGGAGGGTTCTCTGCCAAGCGCTATCGCTTGTTTTTGCAGGGTTCACCAATCCAGAAACCATGGGACTAATTGAGCTATTACGATTCGAAGGTATGCCACGCCGAATTCTCTAGCCATAGAATAGGACATTTGATGCGTCTAGGAAATTCGTTATAAAATTTTCTTGTTTCTGCGGTAATTGTGGTTACCGCAGTTACAGCGTTCCTAATGTTTTCCACGAAACGTGTAACCGAAGCGTCTAACGCTTCGGGGGTTTCGGGAGGTCTTTGAATGACAGGGATTGCTTCCAAACATTGTTTGAGAGCATCCCAGTTGGTCCTGATTCTTTCGCTATTGTTTTCTGCTGAGGGTCGTTTTCCTAGAATCAGTGTCACTGGGTTGTGATCTGAATCAAGCTCCGAAGTCACATAAATTTTCCAATTGAGATTTATGTTCCTGACAATAGCGATGTCAAGAACGTCAGGCTAATGCGGTAGCTGGTAGTGGGTAGGCAACGGCCGACCCAAAACGTGATAGTCGTTTTCGTCTGCATGTGCGGAAGTTCTTGGTCTCTGAGTCTCAGCACGTACTCGGATATTTAGAATATCTTTAACTTCGAAGATATGTGCTTGTGTCTTCGACACTAACACAATGATAAGCGGCAACTCTTTTTTGTCGGCTTTTTTCATTCAAGAGATCGAAATGATAACAAAATCTCTCGCGGAAAGGTCTTCTTTGATATCATTGGTGTCCAGAAATTCCGAGACACCGCGGAAAACCACTGTCAGTGGTTTTTCCTCTGGCATAATATAAGTATGGCGAGGAAGGTTATTCCCTTTCAACAATTTGATCATCTTTTTATAATCGTCAATTGTGGACGGTTGTACGTTGATACAGTCCGCGGTATTAGATGCCTTCACAAAATTCAATTTCTGACGAATTACGAAGTCTCGGAATTTCGTCCAATTGTTTTTCTGCCTAACTGTAATAGGCGAAGGGTTTATTGACCTCTGAGGTACGTGGGGTACCTGAGGAACTTGATTAACATCAGGTACAGAAGGTTATCTGATGTGACGTCATTTGAATTTACTAATACCTGGGAGGCCTCTTCCTCAGGTGCGTTATAGCTCTCATTTGAGCTATTGTCCGCGTTTTCTTATACTGTCCCGTGTGAGTGGGTCTTTGGTTCACAGATGTTTCCCAAAAATGAGTGAGAAACTGAGGATACCAACAGGCTGAATCGAACATTCTGTCTTTGGGAATTAACGAAAATTTGTTATGTGTATTATAGGATGATCGTGAAGATACATATTGCCCATACAAAAGCCCGATTACAACATGAGTTATCTCAATATGTGTATTGGAATCTGTTATTTCCACAATCAACATATCTTCCTCTTGGTTCATTGACATGGCATGAAATCAAGTTGATATTTTTATATCCAACACTCGTAATATTTTGTTCAGATTATCTTTAGAATTAGATATGTTTTTTTATTTGCCTTCCTTATGAATTTGTCGATCTGCTCGCTGTTGAATACTTCTGATTCCTTTATTCTATAACCAACATTCTTTCTTTATATTAGTGTGATACTTTTTCGAAAAGTGACTATATTTACATTTTCATTCACTAAAATGGTACTTTTCAAACATAGAGTACATGCTTCACAAGATAGAGAATTGGACAGTTGCAGATTTTTGCGACTAATAAGCCAAAATTACAAGCTCTATAATTCTACATATCCATCAATTTCGAAAAAAAAAATCATAGACGTATTCGAACCTTGACTTTCATTTTTCGGACAAAAATTGTGCTATAGCAGCAGCTTCTGCATTAGAAATTTCTTAAGGCACATTGCGAATATAAATCATGCAGATTTTCAAAATAAAGTGTCAACTAGTTCCATGTCAAATAGATGTCAGTCGTTATTTCGCTGCTATGATGATCGAAAGCATTTATCAAAACCATACATACAATTTTTCATATGAACAATGACATAAACAATGTAATTCTGCCTGACCTAGTCCGTACTTTCCGGAATAGGCCAGAAAAATGCTATTTCCTCACAGAAAAAGCGTCCGGAAAATAAATACTTTCCGAGCGGTTGCCAAAAAAGTCATTTTCCTAATTCCGATGCAACCCAACAAACTGTTCGAACATTCTATTCATGGATCAACAAAGCAACCAACTTCTTGCTTCCATTGAATCGAAAATGTTTCCATTTTCACTTGAATGGTATGCTTTTTAAGAAGTAAGTGCTGTAATTGTCGCCCTTCAGAAAGTTCTAGAACGAATCAGAACATTCGAAAGAATTCGAAAGCAGCCTTCTGAAATTTTCGGGAATGTTGCGAAATAGTTTAGAACGTAGGAAAGTCTGAGAACATCCCAGATCATTGGAAAACGATGGAGGAAGTTATAGGATTTGGTAGCTCTG
The DNA here is from genome assembly GCA_015342045.1 of Leptinotarsa lineolata. Classification (NCBI taxonomy): domain Eukaryota; kingdom Metazoa; phylum Arthropoda; class Insecta; order Coleoptera; family Chrysomelidae; genus Leptinotarsa; species Leptinotarsa lineolata. The sequence goes on from WOGR01000817.1 coordinate 14,647, forward strand.
TATTCCTCGTGATAAATTATAATCTGGCAAAAACAGCTATAGATTCGAGTGTACACCTGAATAAGAAAATGAAGCAGTACATGAAAAAATGTCAAACATTGCCTCTGCTATTTGAGTTTGTGATAACCTGTCCAGGTAACGTGACCCCACATATGTTACGGAGTGACTTTTGGTTGCAGATTCAATGGTTATGAACATTGGACCAATTTCCTTGCCAGCTCGATACCCACACCTTACTCATTTAGATTTTTTGTATGGAGATACATGAAGAGTACTTTCTTTTCGACACCTAGTACAGATATAAACCATCCCAAACACAGAACAAGAAATGGTTTATATCTGTACTAGGTGTTGAAAAAACTTCACCCTTTATGTATTCCCAGACAAAAATTCCAGAGGAGTATCGTGTGGGTATCGAGTTGACCAAGCAATTGGTCCATTTTTTTCCAACCTATTCTGTTGGGAAAATTGCATCTAAATGTTTTCTCACTATTACTGTATTATGGGGAAGAGCACCGTCTTGTTGAAAATTTTGTATTTCACTTCGAATGTTTAGTGGAGATTCATCTAAGTAACCATTGAACCTGTTAGATGGAAAAATAGTTACATTTTACCATTCAAATTCCCATCGTAAAAAAGGACCTGGTATGTTTGTTTCTTGAATTCCCAGCCAAACATTTATTCTGAATCTTTCCTGGAAATTGGTTTCTATATGTGAATGTTCATTATTTCACCTGTAATAATGTTCCTGTTGATCCAACCATTTTGGTGAATTTTGATTCGTCCGACCATATTATTTTTTTATAAATATTCCCAACTTCCATAATTCTACCACTTTGCAAATCGAAGTCTCGTATTCTTCTTCATTGAGGCAATGAACTTTGCATATCCTGCAGCACTATTCATGATAATGATTATAGAACTTTCACAAGAAAATTTATTTGAGACGCGTTTTGCTACACGGTTACATCATCAGCTCCTGTGTAGCGAAAATGCATCTTAAATTTATTGTGAAAATTCTAAAAATATAATCATCAGTAGTGTTAGTAATTTTTATCAAGTAACGGGTTGGTCTATTCATAAAACCTTTATAATATTTAGTGGCGATTCTCACCCTGATTTGATAGTGTGAGTTGCGGGTTCATAAATTCTAGGAATTGATTCAAGTTCTTCCACATAACTTTGTATTTGTTCAGTCACTCTGTGTAAGTTTCGGAATTACGTTTTGACTTTCCTGTAACACACAGTTGAAACCATTTTCAATAAAGTTTCGATAGTATCAAGTTCATTGCACTTAACTCCCTATATGCATCACTCTATTATAATTTCAGCTGCTTGGAGACCTTATTTCAATATATATAATGTCGAAAGTTTTATCCAATCTGGTAGAGAGCTTTTGCGAACAGAAACAATTGTTTGTTCCTAGAATTATTCGTTTCATGAAATCCATCTCGACCAAACTCCCAACTCTTTGACATAAAAAGAAGATAAATATTAGACTTTGGTTTAATTATTCATTAGGGTGAGTACGAGCAAGCTCATTTTCAGCGCTCATCAAAGCCTTATAATGACAAGACAAACAGACAAATTTTCTGCTTCATCTTTGAGAACATATTTTGAAATTGATTATGAACATTTTGTTTCCAGATGTACAATTTATTGCAATGGCCGTAAATTTTTTTTTGAGATTCAATGGAAAGTGAGTTTTACTTTAATTAGATACATAAAGTATTTACTTTTTTACTATAGGACCCGTTTCACAAAGAATCTATGATCATCATCAATCAAATACTGGTATATGGCTTTCACATTCACGCATAGATGTATTTGCCTCATCCATATGAAAACAGTGTCGAATAGTATACCAGATAGTGTTCCAGAACAATACTCAGCATTCTGGAATGTTTGACAATAACATGGGATGTTCCTCAACGTTCCAGACTATTCCCGAATATTCCAAAATATTCTAATATGTTTTGGATTTTCGTTGTCCTTGTCGTAATGGTCTAAGACATGCTGGAACTTCATCTTCAGAAACAAAAATCGTTTTCATGAAAATGCCGATGAGACACAATGAAAAAAAAGTAGACATATGTTTCTGCTACCCGTGTGGAGCCGGTTCCGCCGCAGGTTGAAAAATTATTTTTGCTAACGAGTCATTTTCTTGAGACAAAGTGAATACCGAAAACGAAAAGAGTCACATTGTCGTGGTGGGGCGATTTTCTAAGCATAGCACCATTTCCAGAGGTAACTAGGTTCAGAAGGATTACCTATATCTAAGTGAGGGATTGAGATTGAAGATTAGACAACGGTACTACAATAATTAGTTTTACGAGAATTCGAATCAGAGATAAGGTGAAAAACTGACACAGTTTCTGCCCTAAAATTCCTTCGGAAACAATGCAAACACATTGGATATATTTGAACAAATTCTCGGGACTGATAACAGCATTCAATATTTGATATCAATGATGAACTATTTTTCAAGTGGCCTACGATTTTTATTCAAATCAGGAGGCTAGTACGGTAGCAGAAGAATTCTTCTGCACCTGTCTATGTTCATTTTGTAAAATTGTAAAACTGGTATACCCTGTACCGATGTTTCTTGAATATAGGAGCGCAGTCCATGAAGCTCTTGTCCGTCGATGCTAGTAACTGGAACCGTCAGATCCACTATTCGGCTCACCACAAAGTTTTCAATACCACCCAGAATACATACACCGAATTTATCAAAAATATCAAAGAGTAATGTGAATATGAAATTACGAGACATCCCAAAAATTTCCCTGTCAATTTACAACAAGCAATGGCCTGAAAAGAAAAGAAGTTGGAAGTGACTTTTATTTTTGATTTCGTTCCAAATAACATACATTACGATTTTTTTTTGGTTATATTTCAAGTTACGCGCTCAAGATGTATCAAACAGTGAACTGAGATCTTCATTTATGAATATTTGCGCTTGTTCCAAGTTGTTCCTTCTGAGAAGAATACATGAATTTATGTACTGTCAGCTCAATGACGAATAGTACAGTAATAAATACGTTCATGGAAATCTGAAACGTAACAACTATAGTTATAGAGTTATATCATTTTGATGGGTTCTTTCAAATTGTTAAATATAAGAAACAAGGCAAAGGTGGTGTTTTATTGAGAACAAAAGCCAGATATCATATTGTGAGAACTTATAAACTCAACCATCTGATCCCCGAGAATCAATTCAAGTACCTCAGACATAGAAGGTAAGATGCTAATAGTACTAAGATCGGAGTAATGTGCAAGAGTATTACACTCAGCAAAGGAAATCACAAGTTCATGTTCCCAGAGGAAAGGAGAAGCTCGAGGAAGTAACGCATAAATTTGGTATGAGAGTGTCAACAGATTTATCTCACTAGTTCGGACTTTCATTGTCTAATATTGTATAATATGATTTGAAATATCTGGAAGAACAAATAAAATTTAAATAAATAAAGTGAAAATGAACAAAAAATTTCAAATTGAACAATTATACATGAAATGAAAATTTGAAAGATTTCAAACCAAGTTACTTCACGACGTTTCGATTGTAGGTATCTACAATCGTCTTCGAGTGATAACTGGACTCTTTCTCCAAGAGATGACTATTTACAGGTCATTCGAACGTATTCACCTATTCCTTCTTCCATCTCTCCACTTCACCGGTTTAGTGAAAGTTGATCGTTTTTTCCGCTTTGGCTGAATGCATCGTTATACAACAAATATGCAGCTTGTTTCAAATTCCTCCTAAATCAAAGTTCCTCCGTGTGGATGATCTCAGCTTGTAACCACTCAATATTATGTTCATGTGTCCAAAAAGGTTCTGCTATTCCCGATTTGCTGGTTTCTTCTCGCCGTATGTTTTTATAGTGCTTGGCAATGCAAACTTTCAATGGCCTCTTAGTTTCACCGATATAAAATTTGCCGCAATCACAGGGTATCCGATAATTGCGGTTCTTGGAACCGTAGTCCCCGTGTGGTGGCGCTGCTACGGATGATGTTTCCGGATCACCACTCATACAGACGAGAATAAGTTAAAATATGAACCTCTCGATGTGACATGAACTCCAGTATTTTTGTTCGATGAAATTTCCGTGAAAGAGGTCTGAATCTTCCATTGGTTTTCACGGTTCCTCCAAAGGTTGCTTTTAATGTTTGAATTCCCAATTGAGTAAATGATGTCAACGTTATACTTGTTTATGTGAAGATGATTCATTCTGTGATTATCAACGTTTTGAAACTGCCTGATGGGCAAACTTTGCTGAAAAAGTAGGTTTTATAACATACGCCAATGCAGCCAGCCTGACAATATTATGTCGGAGAAAAGTAATGACAGTGTTATTGCCTCAGTAGATTCTACCTAGTTACTGTAACCCCACGCCAAGATTTCTTCCGTATTCCGTAAGTAATTCAACGTTCAGTTGTCAGCTTGGCAGCCAATCCTAGGAACTCAAATTGAAAGTTAATAAAGTGTGACATAAAATAGCTCCCTGAAAATGAATGTCCCACAATTTTTTATAAATCACTTCAAAGAATTCGACCGAATTTCCCAATTGATAGGTGGAAATGAAAAAACTCCCTTCAAAAATCATGAATTGATAATGGACCGGTAAATTGCAAAAAAGATGATTTGAATGAAGAAAAAACTTTAAAATGCACTTTTTGTCCTAGAATCAACTTTGAATAATAGGATTCTGTGAACAGAATTGAAAAATATAGAATGACTACTCCAGGAAATGTCATAAGAAATACATCTTGTAAATCAATTCCTCCAATACATACTTCTTTACGTGCCGAATTTTTATAAGTTCATATATGTAGACTGAGTAATGAATTCACATTATATTTTGTGACAAGTCCAATAAGTTATACATTCTGTACTCTTTTTTTAATAACTTCAGTGACGAATAAAGTTCTACTGTATTCTATTCTGAACATATTTTTGTGTGAAACTCATATATGTACAATTTTGAGCCATTGTTTAACAAAATTAACTGAGTGAGCTGAAATGTATCTTCGAAAGTGCTCTCACGACTCACGAATGTTTTCATATATTTGATAAAAATGATGAAATCACCCCCATTATGATGAGAATCGCGTTACTGAAATGCATTACTCAAGTACTAGTATGCGAACAATTGATAGTTGAACAAAAATCGTTTCCTACGGTCTGAGCGGCATCGGAACCAATAACATGGAAATTCGAATTGGTTCACCGATCCGGAAATACTGTGGTTAGTAATGGAAGTTTGGAGAACGCCTTAAGCTTTCCCGATATTTGCGATGATATTGTTCGGCGTGAATTCATGAGCAAATCTGTTGAAGACGAACTACGGTGAAGAAGTGAAACTGACCGAATGGTAATTGTTCAATTATGAATAATGATGAATTTTGTCTGTGAACATTGCCGTTTGAAGAAAATGTACATTCGTCACTAAGACAAATATTGTGGAGATAGGTAGGATGCCTTGCAACGGTTGATTTCGCAGAATTCTGTTCTTCGATCAAGGTCATCTTCAGTTAATTGATGTACCATTTTAATTTGGTATGAACGATACTATTCAGAATGTTCTACCATCTCACCAATTATTTGCACTTGCTGTTCTTCCGAAATGGACGGATGACCTGGGGGCTTTTTGGGGGCTGGTAGTTGTGAATTTGGATACAAAGTCCCTCAAGTATTTTCTACAGCTGAGACAATTCGGAAAACGTTCATTGAAAACCTTTGGATCTCGTGAAAGTTTCGTGTCGCACCGTAAGTAAAAATCGTTCAAATTTTTTCTTCCAATGGACGAGAATTGACCATTTTAGAGGTTGTCGATATGATACTTTCTAGTAGTAAAACCGAAAATCAAATGAGAATATTCTAACTGAACAATGATGTTCATTGTAGTACTGATATTTTTCGTCATTTTTATAAACAAAAAAAAACTTAACAAACCTTATTTTCCAATTTATCTGCCATATGGCGGATAAATTGGAAAATTTCTAGAAATATCGATATAAATATGTTTGTATTCAGAAATTTAATAAATGTTCCGCCATTTTGTAGTAGGTGAAGATATTGACTTCATATTCTAGTGTTATGAAGTATATGTCAGTAGCTTCGAAATGATGTGTCACAAGACCTTTTCCATTTAATTTTTTCCCAGATGGCGTCCAGTCGCCATCTTGAAAGTTTCATTCGTCAGTTTCACTTTTAAATAAAGTATCCATGCATTAATTTCATTATACCAATTTTCAATTTTTTGAGTCGTTCAAAACATAAAATGGGGGACATTAAAGGAATGCACTGTAGATATCTACCATCATTTCTGAGTTGCATATAAATATAAGAGTAAGAAGGAACTTGTAGTACTTAATTTAACTTTGAATTTAAATTTAAAAAAGCTACTGTGTTAGCGAAACATGTCTTGATGTATTGTTTGAATAAAATTTGTGCAGATCATATTGTGAAGTTATAGTTTATGAAACAAATTTTGTTTTAGACCCAGACCCTTTTTTCATCTGACTTTAACAAAAAGGCGGATCGTACTGAGATTCAAACAATTAGCGAACAAATTGAACACAACTTATCAGAAATCAATAAAATTGAGAATGTTGAAAAAATCCTTTTGATATCAAACTACCATGGAAGAAAAATAGCCTCGAACTTTCCAAATCATATGTATGAAAATTGCAATTGCTTTCATAAAAGATGTTTGCATTAGCTCGATTAGATTTCGAAAGCTCAAAAAAAGATGACATGGGCGGACTTTTTAGTATTATAGACCAAAATAATTGACATACTTTCAAGTGAAATGACACATACAAATATCATAATCATGACAGAGCACTGTTTATCACCACTCAGTTTAGAAATTCACAAATTTTCCGATGTGGATTGTAGATCAAACAAACTTTTTGTCACTTCACTAATAAATATAGTTTATAAATAACGGGAATGGTGGACTATTTCTATTTTGTTTTCGCGAATAGAAGGGAAATGAAAAACTGATTGAGAAAATTGATCTATTTCAGAAAGATCTCCCCTAGAAAACCGTTGTGATATTTTTGACTCACATATCCATGAAAATAATATTTCAAGTCCTTTAATTGATTTTTTGGGAATCTTCAATTGCCACGGATAGAAAAATGTATACGACATCATCTTCACATTCTGCTTTGTTGTCAAATATATATTTATGTGTGAGTTTCTTCAAGATGAGGTGTAACGGTAAATATTATATTAGCTGAATATCTGTCATATGATGGTTTTCTGAACACGTCTGCAGATGGATTGAAATAGTCCTTGATAAATAAAATGATCACACAAATTATTTATATCAGTTGGGAAATATTCAGTGTGTCCGCAAATTATGGAATAAATTCGATATTTCCGAAATCAAAGGTTGTTTTACAAAAACCTGAAACACATCGATTTTCAATTTTGATATTCTACATTTTACAACAGAATTTCATCATGCAGAGTGATCCATATTAATGTGATGACGTCATCGGTAATTTTTTAAATGCAACACCCTGTATTTGGTGTTAGTTTTAGATCATCCGTAACGAGCTGATTCCGAAAAGGTATGAGACTTGATATCTAATAAAAATAGAAATTAATTAATTATTTTTATTATTTTCAATGAATAATTTAACAATAGGAATGTAATCCAGTAATAAATACATGACTTTATTTTAAATGTTCGAACTGTAGTCCTTGCCGTATTTGACATTATCCTAAACGTTGAATGAATTCTTGTTGATTCTTGTTTATGGTTTCTGTTCGAATTCTCTCTTTCAATTCTTGAATATTTGCTGGTTTCGTTTTGAAAACAACATTCTTCAGATAGCCCCACATTAAGTAATCCAACAGATTTTGAATCTGGCGACCTCGCTGGCCATCCAATATGTCCACGTGTACCAATCCATCGATTCGTAAACATTTGGTCGAGATATCTTCGAACATCTGCAGCATAATGTGGAGGCGCACCATCCTGTTGGAATCATAAAC